>KZ063115.1:0-74440 GCA_002091835.1 Anopheles maculatus
ACGCAGTGTAAATGTAGCTGAAAACAATTACTTTGCACCATGAATGGCAAACGTTATGCACAACACACACACACACACACACACACACACACACACTACACAGCACGTACTTTGCTCTGCTCAAGTATTTTTCCACATCCGATTTTCCTTCTTCGAATCCCGTAGGTCACCAACAAATCACACTCACAGATTCACAGAACAGGCTTACCGTGTGAGCACACAACATACTCTACACCTGGGCGTACAATGTACGTTATGGGTTTTCAGTTTCGTTCAAGTGTAGCTCGGATTTTCCAACCCAACTTGGTGGGGTTTGTGGGCTATTTACGTAGCTGTAAATTTTTACTGTTTAGGAAATAGTTTTGCTGTTTTCACACCAGTCGAAGCGGATCTTTGACAGTGGAGAAAGAGAGCAAGAGAGCAGCAATTCACGCACTACTACACAGGTACTGCGGTGCTGTCAGAGCGAACCGAATACAGTGCGCTGCTGCACTGGTGGGCACCCTGGTGGTCATGGCGAATGACAATGTTGGGTGCATGTACTTTTCTTTTATTGTTCGTTGTGTGTACTAAAATATCGGAGTGTAATTAATCGATATATGATTTTGGGAAAACGATAACAGTTTAGTTGAAGTTGAATTTAAGGTCAACAATACACGGAGCGCAAGAAAAACGGGCCCACTGAAAATGTGCGCTTGGTTTATGGTAGTTGCCAAACAATTCAGCTGTTAAAATCCAAATCAAAGCAAACACGATTTCCTTTAAGCAAAACATTTCTCGAAACTGGGTTCCAACGGCACCAGGTTCATATTGTCATGATTATTTTGGTAAGCATTGCAGGAAAAATCAATATCGCCAAAGCTGGCATCGGTAT
Organism: Anopheles maculatus; assembly: GCA_002091835.1. Classification (NCBI taxonomy): domain Eukaryota; kingdom Metazoa; phylum Arthropoda; class Insecta; order Diptera; family Culicidae; genus Anopheles; species Anopheles maculatus. Next base: position 875 of record KZ063115.1, read on the forward strand.
GAGGACAAATATGTATTTTTTATTACATTTTACGACGCAAAGGAGTAAAAAAACAAACACCTACAGGTACAATCCCATATTTTGCTTATATTTTGCATGAATGTGTATTTTCCTTTGGGATGCTGCCTTCATGCGCCTTTGTTGTTGTTCCAATGTGTTACTTGGGAAATGACAGTTCCTGTGTGAGAGATTTTTCATCGGGCTAGCTGCGTCAGAAAAAAACGTCATCGTCGAAAAACATGCTTTTTTGCGTAAGAAATCCGTATCTGCGGGTGTTGGATGTGTAAATTGCAATTGCGAAGAAATATTCTTCATTCATTATAAGTTTTTAACAGCAAATCAATGAGCTTCGTAAGGTATAATTGTTTACATTCACTGCAATGCAAAGGAACCACCGAAGTAAATGCGAAATCTGGTGAATCAATGCGGAAAGGCACAGAGACTAATTGAGGGAACTGAATGGTTGCAACCGATAGTTTAGGGAAAGAAAAGTTTGCTCTGAATTGTTTCACAACGTACTCATGACACCGGGGTGATGGCTACCCGTCGACCACGCGTAAAAGTTGCAGCTAATCTTAGCATTCGCCGGCCACCAAAATCAAATACGGTCAATGTTGCCGCAGAACCAATCAAGCCGGAGGTGCAAGGAAGTGCAGCTTCAGAGCCGGTTAAAGAAATCGATGTGGTCAATGTCGCACTGCCTGCACAATCAAACAATGCAGTACCTGAAGCGGATGATCCAAGCGACACGCTTCCGGCCCCTAAGCCGGATGCACCGTCTGAAGAACCATTCCAAGATTTTAAGCTACCCAGTAAGTGTTTGTTGCTGCTGTACATGGTAATAACGGCAAATGATTAACAATATTCACGTACATTTAACAGAGCCGGTGGACGATGTTGTAAAGTCTCATCTAGCGTCTAGTTCGGGTTGCCCCGAACCAATCGCAACCCTGAACAATAATGTGCACAACGGTGAGGAACCTATCTCTCCCCGAAAGCAGGACACTACCCGTCCCACGTTCACGCTACCGCTAGCACGCAAAAGAAATCGCACCGAATCACTCACATCGAACAAATCGCTGCCGGAAGGGGTGATCGTCAACAAGGTCACCCGGAAGGTGGCGACCAAGCAGGAGGAATCCCAGCGAACGCTGGACAACAAAAAGGAGATCCGCAAACGGTTAACAAACATTGAGAACGTGGACAAACAAAACTTAACCATGTTCGACATGATTTACTACAACCCAGTGAATAATCCGATGACTCCGCCTGCGTTAAGCAAGCACGGATCGTTGGAGAATATTCCCAAAAGCGTCGACGGTGGCCGTGGTGAGAAAGATGGCGTGCGTAGCCGCAGTGTGAGTAAGTCACGTTCACCTACACCGGCACCGTTCGGGCTGGCGGCGGCTCCGGCACTAAAACCGGCACCGGCTCCACCGGTACAGTTAACACCCCAGCTGAAACTAGGTCCGAACGGGGAAATGATACTCGACGAATCTAGTCTAGTGATAGAAAATGAGCGCGAAAGAGAAATGCGCGAAACACTTGCCAACACGGACATCGTGTACCAGGACGAGTTCAGCGGAAGTAAGTGACACTGCGGTTAGTTGTGGAAGCTGTATTCACGTACCCCCAAATCGGGCTTATCGGTTTCGTTTCACAGATTCCGGCTACTACAGTCGCATCAGGCGAACCAAGGAATGGGACAGAGACGAAACGATTCGCTTCTACCGTTGTCTGCATACGATCGGGACCGATTTCTCCATGATGTTGTCACTGTTTCCCCGCCGATCGCGCCGTGATCTCAAACTTAAGGTAGCCGGAGCAGAAAGAAATCGTTCTTTTACCACATGTAGTTGAATGTTTGAAAATGTTCCTGTTTCAGTTTAAAAAAGAGGAACGTCTTAACCTTCGGCTAGTGAACAAAGCGCTGCAATACCCAAAGGAATTCAATGTGGAAGAGTTGAGGCAACAGTTTGCGCATGAAGATGAGGAGCTCGAGAGGCAAAAACAGGAAGAAAGGGATCGCAAACTGGAAGCGGTGAAAATGCAGCAAAAGGAGCAGTTACAGAAAAAGTAAGATCGATCGCTTTTTGGCGTAACCGTAGGCGAGGCATAACGTGTTATTTTCTACTCTTATAGGTTAATGTTGCAAATGTCCACCAATAAAAATCCACAGCGAAAGCTCAGCAGATCGGAACGAGCGATGGTGGATGAATCGGAAACGCTGGTATCGGAGGAACTCAAGCGCCCGAAACGCAAAACCGTTGCGACGAAGAAACGATCTACCGCGAAGTCAGTTGTTACGGCATCAACTGAACTTGGCACGGTAAAAGAGGAGCAGCAGCAACAGGAGAAGCAACAACAATCCGAAAGCCTGTCTGAGAAAGGCGCCAGCTCCAGCTCCGAAAAAAGTCAAACGATCGCTCCACTAGATGATAATACGCCTAAGGAAAGCGTTAAGAAACCGAAACGTACCCCAGCACCAAAGAAACGAGCTACGGCGAAGCAAGATTTCACTATTGTCGAACAGGAACAGAAGCCACAACCTCAACCTGAGCCAGTTTCTGAGAACGATCCCGCTATTAATGCAGAGAAGGCAACTCCAAACACCCCAATCGAGGGAGAACCTTTCAAAAACCGTAACTATACACCTGGTACCGTGGAGAGGGCTTCTACCAAGGATATTTCCGACACGCTAGAGGAGAAAGCTCAGCAACAGTATGCGTTCGTTTGTGAGGACAACAACTTGTCTCACTCTATAATGTCCGATACAACCAATACTGCTCCGAACACTGCAACAGAGGAAAATACAGCTAAAAATGTAATAACACCGTCGTCGTCTGCACCTTCATTCGATCAAAATGATGCAGCGAATGACAATGGTCTGCTAGTGGTGATGGAAAAACGGAAAAACACTTCTGCTCCAGTGAAAAGAAACGCCGCGAAAAAGTTCTGGAAGGGACGGCCAAGACATCATAGACGTTCGTTTAAGAAACGATCCACGTTCAAATCGCGCCGATCGACAGCGAGGCAGGAATTGGGACCACCACTACCAGATTACACGGTTGTTCCGATTAAAAAGGACATTATAGAAGACGTACCAACGAAGACTAGTGTGCCGCCATCTATTGGAGAACCGTTTGATGAACCTACTAATAACGTTGCCGAACCCGAAACTGATCCCAAAGAACCGTTTGTCCTGTACGAGCCAGCGGCAGCAGCTACCTATGACAACCGTGATTTAACTCTACCGATTGTAAAGTACCAGTGCGTGGAGGATATGGAAGACAATGATTATGAAAATGCGCATGAAAGCGAAGAAGCTGCTGGTTATGATGATGGTAACGATAACTTGATGGGCGATGCTCCTACGTTGCCCTGCTCTTCAACCGAACCCATCATGCACGATAACGAAGATGATTCAATCACTGTGATAACACTGCAAAACTTGGATGATCAAACGCACACGACCTGTGTACGGACGGACGTTGGACCAACGGTGGAACCTACCACCCTGATCAATGAACTTACACCGGTCGATATCAAGTACGACGAGTATGAGCCCGAAGATCATCTGTTGGTGAGGGGCGGTACGGTGAAGCGAGAACAGTGCAACGCTGTGAACCACCACGCAACAAACCCAGAACCGAGCAGCGTCCCTGTTAGTGTGCAAATTATTAACTATCCATCACCATCGTTGGTGGTACCTGCTGCAGACCCGATGCCGTACATTGTTTATGATAAACTGGAGTATGGTTCGTCTGGTGGCACGATCACGATTCCCGACCAAGTTCAACCGGGTAAAGCGCGAACGAACGTAGAGCAATCCGCGCAATACGCTTCTCCTGTACAGCTGGATGTTGCGGATAAACATTTCTCACTATCGACAACCGATGGTGCTCTTGCCGGACAAAGCAAAGAGCAAACAGGTTTCTTTGCTTCGCAAAATAAACCGTGCTATGGGACCGAAACAGTGCTTAACTCTCCTAAGCACGAAATGGTATCAAACTTACCACAACAGCAACATACCGTGGGCGTTGAACTAGGTAAGCAAGAGCCATGCAAACAAGATGTCCTCGCTGGTACTGGCAGCGAGCGAGTAGTGGAACAGCAGGCAGAGGAAGATGATGCCGTGGCGGCGGCGGCGGCGGCGGAAGAGGAGGAGGAGGAGGACGACGACGATGGTGGATTTTCGCTGGAGGATATCGATATCAATTCGTTGGTGCTGGTCGAAAGTCAGGATAGTGTGAATCCGAACAGAACGTTCTACGAAATTTACGTGTCGAACCCGGACACGGGGCAGCTGAGCGAAAAACCGCTCGATGTGCCGGCGGCCGTGATAGAAAGCATACGCTCAATTTTAGAATCGGGCGAACGGTAACGGAACCAGCTCACATTGGTTTAGTAAGTAGCTGGCATTAATTCTCATTAAGTAAGTTATGCAAGTACGTTTTGCGAGTGTAAAGAAAGTGTGCTGCTGCTAGTCGTGCGATTATTGCACGAATGGTAGAGAGAGAGAGAGGTTGTTTGAGTCGTAGCATTTATCAAATAAAGCAAGTTTTTCCCCCGTTTTATTTTGTTTGTCGTTGGAAAAACAAAATTTAAATTATTAAATTGTTGATAACAAATAATGCTTGTCTTCTTTTTTGGTTTGCAGTCTTTGTACGCAGGCGGAACAGATCTGCAGATTTTGCATTTCACTAACTTCACATGAAAGTGCATATTGCTTATTCTAAATTACAATGGCCGTATTGCTTATTCTAAATTACAATTAAGGAACTTATTCTAAATTACAAAACTACAATTCACATGGGTTGGGAGACATTTCCTCCTCCGAACCGTGAAAGGGCACCTTATCCCGGGTGTGCTCGGTTGTTACGCTGTGCAGTATTCCGTCATCCTAATGCGAGGGTCCGTTCAGAGCTGGGGTCAGTATCGGACACCATATCCCGGGTGTAGTCGGACGCTTTGTTGTCAAATATTTGCAATATCCGTATGCGATGTCCGTGTTGTAGCGAGGGTCTTTATCGTAGTCGATGACTCGAGCGGGTTCTGGAGCTTGGAACTCTGTGTGAGGACTTCCTGTACCTTCCCGCTGCCTTGCCTGTCGCATGCTTTGATCGATGCAATCCATCCTGTGCCGTACCATACCCTTCACAAACCGTACACAATCATACTTCCTTTCATTCTGCCATTCATACATCTTCATTCATACAAGCGAGGTACAACACATATAACAGACAGACAAACAGTAGGAGAAGGAAGGGGAATCACACTAAAAGGCCATTCGCTCGGCAAAAAACGAAGATTACCCGCAGGCCTCGTCTTCGTCTCCCAGCAAATTCCGAATCGGAACATTTGGCATCCTTCCAATGTCCTCAACTGCGTCGAGCAAGGCGGGTCGCGAAGCCTCGTATTCCACACAAGACCATAGAAGATGATCTATGTCGTGGTATCCGAGGCCACAGCCACAAGCTTTGGAGTCGACCTGTCCTATACGCTGGAGATGTGCGCCCAATGCGAAATGGTTAGACCTAAGTCTAGACATCATTCGCATGAACGCACGATCTCCTGGGATGCCATGGAACCAGGGCTTCAAGCTAACTCGGGGAGTGATCGAATATAAAAACCTCCCGAGCTCATCTGTGTCCCACATACTCTGCCACCGAGCCATGCAGAGAAACTGTGGGGCACGCATGTGCTCGTGAGGTAGGATAAGCCTATCGTAAAAGGACCCTTCCGAAGCACCCTTTTTGGCCAATTGATCTGCCTTTTCATTGCCATGGATACCGCAATGAGAGGGCAGCCACGCGAGAGATATTCGAAACGATTTCTCAAACAACGAGCTTTGGACCTTTAAAATTTCTTGCACAAAGTAGTCTGGGATATTAATAGCCTTCACAGATTTAAGTGCTTCGACAGCGCTTAAGCTGTCGGAGAATATGAAATATTCATCTGCAGGGCAAGCACTTATAATTAATAAGGCGTAAAAGATTGCGGCGAGCTCCGCTACATATATTGACTACATGGTTGGCGTAGTTGGAAAAATGCTTCGGATTCAATGTTATATACGACAAAACCGATGCCGTGCTCTGATGAGGATCCGTCAGTATAAAAATGCTTTCTGTTGAAATGACCATACTTTTCCACAAAAATGCTGGGAATTGTCGTCCTGCGAAAACTATCGGAGATAGTCTTGATCTCCTCCCTCAGGGGCTACAATTATAGAGACGGTGGAAAGAGTCAGACATTTCCTAGTGACCACCATCAGTCCATAAGCTCACAGTCCATAATTAGTTTTAGTACTCACTTCTCTCACTTTTAAAGAAAGACGAAAACGTTCTACTGTGGTATTAGGATTCACATTTGATACAACGTCGTCCGGATGATAATCACTGCGAATGAGCGGCTAACCGGAACTGTAAAATATATCTTTTCAACAGAGGCGATCGTCAAACTAAAAAACTCCAGAGTTCAGAGATTCAGTACCAAGTCAGGATCAGTTTAATTTGGTAGACAAATCTCTATCGGAGGAACTTACTTTATCCGGCCGGAGTGACTACAACATCAACATAAGAATTGGTTCCGTATATTTCGTTTATTTTTATTTAAAAACAGCGACCATGTCTTGTAACGCGGAGTTACTTACTGCTAAGTTGTGCCTCTCTTCCGCTAAGTTTAACGCTGTCCATCTGAACCAAACGTTATCATTTTTTGTAACACAAACATTTGTTATGTTATATAGAACACTACATAAAATGAAGAAAGTGTCAATAACTTAGTCATTAAGTCGTACTCCCCAACTACTTGTACTCAGAGACATGTCAGCAAGAAGTTGTAGAATGAGATGTAAAATAAAAACATGGTTGTCCAGCTCTAGGGCTAAAAAACGTCCATAAAAAAAGGAGCAAATGTTCCATATGTCCATTGGAAGCACTGTTTGATTAATGTTTAACGTAACGCCTCTAGTGTCTTGCATTTTGGTATAATCGCCATTCTGCGATCGGTTCGATGTGATGCGGTTCCACGCGCATACTGGTCCACACCCGGTACAGATTGTGGAACCGCAGCCCATCGTACGGTGTCGAAGGCCGATACTCTTGTGACAGACCAACCGCTTTCGCAAATCGTGCCAGGTGTGTGTACACCTTCTGAAACAGAAACGCTAACCGGAAGGCACGCAAAATCAAACGCTGCGGGTACGGTTCCTCCAACGGGTCGAACAGCTCGTGCGTATCCTGATGTGCGATCAGGAGAAGCAGATCGGCTTCGAACATCCGTACCGCCCCAATCTGACGCAATCGGTACAGGACCAAAACAGTTAACAGAAGCGCCGGTGGGATGACGTTAAATTGCTCCTGGTTAAGCAAATCTTCTGAACAAACCCAGCGCAACAGCTGCAGCTTGCGTTGCAGCAGCGAGGTCTGCAGGTTTGCTTCTTTAGACACCAAATCCTTCACTTCGGGCGGTGTAATTTCGTGCGGGAATGTTACCGGCACGGTAACGAAGGTGTACGGTTCGTCATGGCTACGCTTTACACACACCGTCATGTGGTTTCGTTCGTGCTGATAATGATACAGTAGGACTCCTCCGATACGGGCAATCATTGGTTCGATGATGTCGAAATAATTTCCAAACTCGGCCGTACGATAGTCAAAGAAGAAGAGCGTACAGTTGAACGGTGCTCCGGTCAGTACGGTATACGAAAAGTTATGTTCTGCCTGCAGCAAAAAGTTGAACGGATCGTCCACTGCGATCGGTGTACCTCCCGTCGGTGTATCCTGCAACACATAATGGGAATATCGGTTATAGCAACGAGGACTATCCACTAATAAGCGCGATCGAGAAGCCTACGATTTGATAGAATGCTACACTTTGCTGAAACCATTCGAGGGCTTCCGTCGGCATTCGTCGGTTCTTGTACACCCGTCCCAGTATGCCGTTGATCGTGTTTGCTTCCAGATTCCTTTTGATCGGCAGCGAGCGCACATAATCGGCCAGCTTGTAAAACTTTCGGTGATGTGGCCCGAGATTGTTTAGAAACGGTTCCAGCTCGTCATATTTGAAAAAATCCGTTCCTGCCAACGTTGCCCACACTGCCATCTGCTGCCATTGCAGACCCAGCGTACGAAGCAGAGCCTGTCTGTTGAAAGCTTGCGCGACCAGCGTCGTTAGATTGATGCGCTTCGCGTGCCACAGCTGCCAGTTGCCCTCAAAGATGAGAAAATCCGTATCGTGCGAAATGACCGCCAGTGCGTTATGCTTTGTCGCGTAGATTGCCAGCGCCTGATCACACTCCATGGCCATTTCGATTATCACCTTACCATGCCGCTTGGCAACACGCCGTAACTTAAGACAGGTGTTGGACGGTATCTCATCTTCGAACCGTGCGGCTACCTTGTCTAACGGTGTGCGTGCATCAATCGCATCAATAATATCGAGCATCCGGTAGTACTTTTCATTCTGCCGGGTGGTCCACGTTTCGTACTTGTTCGCTTGCAGTTTACCGTCGTAGAAAAAAACCAGCTCAGCACCGGCATCGGTTAGTCGCTTGAAAAAGTCACTGGCCATACGTTCCACCCGCCGAACCTGGCTGCCACACAGTAGGCCTCGCCCATCGAAACAAAACAAACTGAACAGTGCCATCAGGTCGATCACTACCAGCGAGGATGCTTCCGGAGTGTTCTCATTCGACACCAGCGCACAGTGTTTTAAAAGTTTTGTCAAACCCAACGTTTCATGCATGTGTACAAACCGAATTTCCCGATCCATTCGCACGCTGTAAGTACCGTTCGCCACCTTCCGGTCCATAAACGTTTGTAGATGTCGGACTCCCATTTTGTTGTACGCACTATATTGCGGCTTGGACAGTTATTAGAAGTGATTTCACAACTAAACAGGTTGAAATACGCTTTACTTGTGGTGTGGCAGCGTTTGGAACCAATCAGAATTAGACATAACCCTCATGCCGTATTATGAAGTGATTTGTTTACCTTTTTTGCGATTAGTAACCCTGTACAGATGGTTCCGATAACGGTTTCCAAACGAGACATCAAGTTGATTTTAGGTATACGTTTTCTGTAATGTAACAGACGTTTTCTTGTAATGTTTTACAACTTTTAGAAAGGACTGAATTTGTTCTACACAAATTTGTAACTAGGGTTTTGCAAGCCTCTTCTCAAAATTTCTTCTACTGCAACGGTGAATTACGAACCCTGTATTACATTTCAAATGTGACACTTGACAGCAACTGGCAAAATCCTCTGTTGCTAAATTAAAACAAAACAGATTCACACTACACCGTCCGCATCATACGCCGCAAGGAACAAGGAAAAATTAGCGCACTTTTAAGTAAGTTCTCTGTATTAATACTTCCTTACTTACCAGTTTAATTAATTATTGTACTCTGCGCACACACGTTTCCGTCCCACACGCTCAGAACATGCCAAAGAAAAGTAATGGAGGCCGGCTCGATTTGTTGGAAAACTTCAAACCAACCATCGAAGCGGATCTGGCAATACACGTGAAAAAGATCGAAGAAGTAAAGTTATGGCTTACTGAGGCGCAAAAGATGCACCCATCGTTTCAAATCTTGCTCATCACGGGTCCATCGGGAAGCGGAAAAAGCATCTGCCTGAAAACGCTCGCACAAGCGATGAAATACGACATCAGTGAATGGACAACCCCGGTCGATGTGGATCTTTACTTTGACGATGAATATGATTTCGAGGAAAATCGGAAAGATAAAAAGGGCCGTCGCCCGCAGAAGGCACTGTTTGACAATTACCTGTACAAAACTTCACGCTACTGTTCGCTGTTTAGTACAACGAGCGAAACCGGCAAGCTGTTGCTCGTGAAAGATTTTCCCAACTCGATGCTCCGGTCGCCGGAAGAGTTTCACGATTCCCTGGAACGATTTCGGAACAGCAGCACCGATCCAATCGTTTTCATTGCCACTGACACTGCAAGCAAATCGTTGGATGTGGCATACAATTTGTTCCCAGCGACGATTATGGACAGCTTTCAGATACATCACATTAAATTCAATACTGTCTCGGCAACATTACTGAAAAAAGCGATCAAACGTATAGGCAGTATTATAAAGGCGGACAAAGAAATGTCGAAACAGTACGAACCAGTTTCTTCGAAGGCGATGGAAGAGGACATTATAGCTTCCTCGCAGGGAGATTTAAGGAACTGCTGTCTGAACTATTTGTTCACCTGTATGAAATCTGAAGCCGGTGTATGGCCAAAGCGCTTGCGTCTGGATAGTGGCGCAGGACGCAACGATAAAAAAGCAAAATCAACCGGAACCACGGTAAAAAAGAGCACCACCAACGCGGTGGGGTTGAGCGAAAATATAACGATCATGCATGGACTGGGACGCATCTTTCATCCCAAATGTGAGTAATATCAGGTGTTTAGCTATGTACGAACGCATATAGTCAATTATTGAATTATTTTATCCTTTCTTCCAGTTGTTAAACAGGACGGAGATACGAGATTCGTACATTCACCCGAAAGCATTGCGGAATGTTTTTTTACTCAACCGGCGAGCATCGTGTCACTGCTTCATTCAAACTACGTAACCAGATGTTCAGATATTCAAAACGTGTCCCAGGCATCGGATACGCTGACCGTGGTTGATGCTATCATGAATGAGTTCAGGGTACTTCTTTGTCGAATTTGCATTAAACCTACGTTCGATGATTGAATAATATTGTCCTGTTTTTTTTTTCTTTTGTAGAGCGATCAATTGGCAACGTATGGTTTAAACATAGCTGTCCGCAGCATGATGGTGAACAACGAAACAACATCGCGCGGATTCCAACCAATAAGGAAAAAAGTTAAGGCCCAGCTTCACGACAGGTATGATAGAATGTTGTATGATGGGTTGATAGAATAAGATAGAAAGAACTGCTTTTTTCAGTACCAAATCTTACGGAGAACAGGTAAAAAAACTGGGATTAATTTTACGCCCGGTACCGACCCGGTTGCTGGCTACGGAGTACAAAGGATATGTGACCATTATTCAGAATTCTGCGCTAAATAAATCTCACAGCGATGTGGTGTCCACGTAGTAATTAGCAATTTAAAACCGTGCACGTATAATTACAAAAAAGTATTTACAAAAAAATAACAAATCCTTCACACGTGCAAGTCTATTTGTCGTAGTAATCGTCTCAGGAGCCACAGGCAAAGAAGAGGTGAAAGGTGAGTAGCTAGAACAATCTATTCCATTCAAGTGAACAAGCGATACTGCAAATTTGGTAACGGTCGCCATTTTGGATACTTTTTCGGTAACCATGGTAATCGGTGCATGGGCTGATGAAAATTTCATCTAATTGAGATGATACGATTGTAGGAGTGCGTACACGGAACCAGTTTCGTGCTGGCATTCGGATTATTCAGACGCGTAATATCAGGTGGGCTGCCGGGATTTGCTTATGCTGTAGCAAAATGTATTTGAAAGAGGTAACTAATAAATACATGAAAGCACCACATTTCAGCATTGACATTTTGTTTTCTCGGTAGATAATAATCAATGGTTTTAAAAGTTACATGAATCAGACCGTCGTTGAGCAGCTCGATCCCCATCATAACGTCGTGGTGGGAAGAAATGGTTCCGGAAAGAGTAATTTCTTCAGTGGTGAGTTAAAATACTTTCTATCTGGTGCAAAAACTTAAATAATGATTGAAATTATCAACCTTTACAGCAATCGAGTTTGTACTGAGCGATGAGTACAACAACCTAAGACAATCGGAACGTGTTGGGTTGATAAACAAAGGCGCATCAAAATCTCGTTCCGAGTTAGCATTCGTAGAGATTGTTCTCGTCGAAAATGCGTCCATTTCTGCGGTGAGTTCTTGCTGTTTTCAGAGTCGCTTATCGACAATTTGGCAGTAATCATGGTCAAAATGGACTTAAAATAATCTTTTAATTTGATTTATTTATTTTTTTCCAGAACAACAAACCTTCCGAATGTATTGAAACGCGTATTCGTCGAACCATTTCCGCTACGAAAGATCAGTACAAGCTGAACGGTCGCAATGCCACGCGTAAAGAAGTGGTGGAGATGCTGGATTCACTCGGTTTGTCCACCTCTAGCCCATACTACATCGTGAAACAGGGTAAAATTAATCAACTAGCGATGGCCCGTCCACCCCAGCTACTGCAAGTCCTGTTCCAGATCGGGGGCATACGGGTGTACGATGAGAAGTTGAAGGAGACCATCAAACTCATGCACGATGCCGACACATATTTGAAACAAATACGGAACGTACGCTCCGCGCTTGTCGAACGCCTTAAACTCCTCTCGAAAGAACAGAAGGAACAGGAGCAATTTCAGAAGCTGGACAAAAAACATCGCCTACTCAGCTTTATGATGTTGGAAAAAAAGCGTCAAGAAGCGGTTGAAGCTCTCGAAGCTCTCGGCCAAACGGAACAATTGTGGAAGGAGAAACAACGCCAATGTGTACTGCAAAAATCGGAAGCCGTGGAGAAGTTAAACGAGTTGAAAAAAGATCGCAGAGACAACAAGATTGAACTTACAAACGCCATGTCCAAACAAACGTATTTAAACGAGGAGCATATTGGTTTACAGAAACAAATGGTGCAGCTTGATCTGCTGCTTCAAGACATGGTAAAGGAGCTGGCTAGGCAAAGCGTCGAACAAGAACAGGAACGGACCGAGCTGGATCGCCAGCGCACCGAAATTTCGAATGTGCAGAAACAGCTGGACAGTGTTACTCGTCGGCTGTTGGTAATGCAGGAGCAAAAGGACACGCTGGAAAGCGATTGCTTGAAGCGAAAACAAATGCGCAACGAAATACTAGACAAACAGCGTCGTGGCGTACAATTTTCTACCCGCGAAGAACGGGATCAATTTCTAAGGAAAGAGATCGCATACATGCGCAATCAGATTGATGTCCAACTGCAAGCAGTAAGTCGAATGAAGAGCGAACACCACGAACTTATCAACAGCTTAGAAAAAGAAAAAAAGAATAGCACCGAAATTGAAGAGAACCATGCTGATTTGGCCAGCAAGGCAAACGCCTACAAAATACAACTCGTCCAGATCGGTACCCGGTTTGAGGAGTGCAAGACTGTGCGGGAATCACTCTCCGCCGATGAAGCTAAAAAGATGCTAGAACGGAACCATTGGCAGGCTCAAGTTTCAGATAATGAGCATAACATTCGAAAGCAAATTGGAACAAGAATTACGGACGGATGGCGTTCCGTTGCCAAAGTGCTGGATATGCTCCGTACCCAGCACGGCGACAATCATCCCGTGCTGAAGGGGTACTACGGTCGAGTGTTTGAAGTGTTCCAGTGCGATGAAGCAATCTTTCCGGCGGTTGAAACAGTGGCCGGAGTGAAACTATACTTTCACATTGTAGAATCGGAAGTGGTCGCCAATGAGATAATTGCGCTGTGCAATAAGCAAAAGCTACGAGGAGAGTATAGTTTCATCCCTTTAAACAATATACAAGCGGTGCAGCCAACGCACACAGTCGCCAAAAGTGATAAAACGGTTCAGCCTTTAGTGTCGTTACTAACGTTCGACAAACAACTCGAGCTCGTTTTTCGACACATCTTTGGCGGCACGTTACTGTGCGATGGGTTGGAAACGGCAGTCCATGCTCACCGGCAGTATAGACAATCGTGTGTCACACGTGATGGCGATATGGTTGGTAAAGGTGCCCTAACAGGCGGTTATCGTGCTCCTGGCACATCAAAGCTGCGCCAAGTGTTGACTTTGTGCGACATGGGTAAAACAATCGCTCTACTAGAAGCGGAAATAACGCACATAGTAAAATCGAAAACGAAAGTGAACGAAATCATCTACAAAGATGAGCAAGAACGTGCGATATTGGAAGTGAAACTCAAAAAATTGGAGCAAAATATGGAAAAGATGCAAGCTCGGCTGAATGCATTTCCAGCCCAGTGCCGAAAGCTGGAAGAGAAATGTGCGGAACAGGAACGCAAAATCCGTAATCAGCAAACGAATCTCGATATTCTCGGGGCTAAGGAGGACAGCCTGAGTCGTGAACTTGCTGCCAAATTTATCTGCGTTTTGTCCGAGCAGGAGCAGCATATTATTGTACAGCTTGATAAAGAAATTAGAAGCTTACAGACGCAGCAAAATGAAGCTTTTAATGCAGAGCTGCAAGTGCAACAACAAAAAGCCATGTTGGCGAACAAGTTGAATGTGAAATTGATTCCGAAACGTGACGAGCTGATTGCTTCGCTTACGGGCCGGAATTATGGTTCGCTTGCAAATCAAAAGACATTGTACGAGCAGCAACTAATGACGTTATCCAGCAAAATCGATTCACTTGTGCAGGATATTAGCGATGTTGATAAGCAGTGAGCAGCATTTTGAGATCTAGTTTAGAAAGCGGTGGACTGGTGTAATTAAATGTGTTTCCCCCCTTTTTTTTGCAGAGTACGCGAATTGAACGATAAAGACAAAAGGCTTACCAAAACGTTGGATTATTGGTTGCAAAAGTTGAAAAACGCCGAAGACGCAATTGGCACCAAGGATCCCCGTGAGATGTCACACGAAGCAAGGAAACGACAGTTGGCGAATGACGTTAACCAGTACGCGAAGGAAATCGAAGCACTCGGTGTTTTGCCTGCTGTTGAGGAAGTGTACGAAAAAATGACACTTACTAAGGTGTGTGCGAATTGGGAATAGTTGCCATGCCAACTACGATTTACAACGCTTACTAACCTTTTATTTTCTCACCCATCCAGATAGCACAGGAACTTGAGCGGACGAACCAGCTGATGAAAAAGTTTAGCTCGGTCAACAAAACAGCCATCGATGAGCATGCACGAGTTTCGCAATCGTTGAAGGTGATGGACCGAAAATTGAAAGAATCCGTGGATTCGCGCCAAATGCACGAATCCACTGTACAACATCTGCAGGCACAGCGTGTGGATTGTATCGAACATATTTTCAACACGGTCAATAGGAACTTTGTTGAAATATTCTCCCGCTTTGTTCCGGCCGGCTGTGGAAGGCTGATACTGCAAACAACGAACGATAATGCTGACAATGACGAAGCCACTTCGAACGAATCGGACGATAGTAATCGCGGTCCAGATCGTTACGTAGGACTTGCGGTGGAGGTTTCGTTCATGGCCAGTGAGGGAGTAAGGAGCGAGTTGAGCGCGTTGTCCGGGGGCCAAAAAACGTTGGTCGCGATTGCACTTATCTTTGCAATGCAAAAGTATAATCCTGCCCCTTTCTATTTGTTCGACGAGATCGATCAAGCGCTGGACAGTGGGCATCGTAAGGTGGTTGCCAAAGAAATACATGCGCTGAGCGAAAGTTCGCAGTTCCTTACAATTACGTTTCGGCGCGAATTGTTGGAGCATGCGGATAAGTATTTTGGTGTGCGATACCAGAATACGTTGAGCACTATTGGACCCGTGTCGAAGGAACAGGCATTCGACTTTGTCGTCGATGATACTATACGCCGTTAAAATAATGTATGCTTCAAGGTGTAGACATAGGGGAGACATACTGATGTACGATAAAGAATTACTCATTACTCTTAATTAACGGTTAGTTTATATTTTCAATGAAATTAAATAAAGTTACATACAATGTATTCTCCTGTTTGCCATCGGCTGTTTAGTATCGCTCGGGAAGGTGTCATTCAAAGCGCGTGCTTCAACATCAGAATAACAATTTTTCTTAGATTCCTAGGCTTCGTGGATAATGTCGATAACATCAGTTAGACGGACTGATTGGATAACAACTTAAGTAGCAAATTCCGAAAATCCATTGCTCAGAAGATTCGTGCCTACACGGGCTTTAGTGATCCAGAAGACTCCAACGCCTACCACACCTACATAAACGACGAAGACTAGCGCTAGTGCGCAACAGGTGGCGCTTCAGGTTGTAAAATGTATTGCATAAGTTCAGGCGAAATCGACTGAAATGCGTTTGTCGGACAATAAGAAGTTTTGGAATGTGGGTGAAATTGTTTCCGACATGTGTAAACGTCCTGTCAGATTGACATAACAGGGAAAACATCAGCAGCAAAAAAAACATGAGGCAAACATCATTTTCCACACATTGCATATTGTGACTGTTTTTGCAGTAGGTAAATTTATCGAACTATCCGATGTTATTGCTATATTAGGTACGATATACCACAAACATGATAGAGAACTTGTCCAAGAAACGTATGGTGTTTGGAATCAGCTGCCTTATACTGTACGTATGTTCACTGATGTGTGCTGTTTGTCCGCACCGTTCGCCAACCATTCCTACAAATTCCATAATTCCAATCTGCTCCCCCTTCCACGCTACTAGACTAACCATAGTTGTTCTGATCATCGAATCCAAATGGATGAAGGCAGGCTCTCGTCGGCAGGAGTTTGTGATCGAGAATAATTCCACCTGCTGGCAGCGCGAAACGTACGAAGTGATCAAGGACTGTCATCCGTGCACCGCGTTTGAGATTGCGAGCAAATCCCAGGGCGTTTGTGTGCATACGCACAACAAAGAGGTGCTGAAGTGCATTGGAGGCGAGATCGTTACTAGAAGGTAAGTGGAAAACGAATGTAAAGACAATGGAAGAATTTGGTCGGAAAAATTAATTTATCCTCCATTTGCAGTTGTGACCGTGTAGCTTGGCTGGACGAACGACACTTCTGGTCGTTCCAAATTTCGCTTACAATTGTCGGTACGCTTTCGGCGGCAATATCCTTTCTGCGCCAGAAAACGCTTAACCGACGAACTATGCTAAAAATTCAGCGAGAACTAGGTGCCTAAGAATAGTACTCGCTCAACTTTCACAGAACCAAACAAGATGAAGCTCTACCTCAAGTACTATGGAGCGCAAAATTCGGCGGATGATGATTCTTGCTACCATCTGGATGTTCCGCTCGAAACATTCATCGTTCTGGTGCTGTACCGTTACCTAGAAATTAACCCATCGAATGTTGTCGTACATTTTGTTCAATGCAAAGCAACTTCAAACGTTCTACGGGCTATGCTGCCCCGTTCGATGATCCGCGGCAACCAGTCGGTCAATTTCACAGACGCCACCTACACGCTGCCGAACCATGGGGATCCTGCTCTATTCTGTCAATTGCCCTCGATCTCGATCGAAAGCATCAATACGATTGTGTCCGGGTTGTGTGGTGTGTGCCGTCGCTTGACGAAGCAACACATTACGACATCCAAAAAAGCGGAAGGATTACTTGGCTTTAAGGGCAATACATTGGTAGCACCGGCGGATGCTTCTCTGTGGACAAAGTTTTGTGAAATCGATATAATACGTTGTGTCGAAGATGTACTCTCGTTCGATGCGAACAGCACTACCACCGTCCCCAACGAACTAGGCCAGTTCGAAAGTCATCTACTGCAGCCACTAAAATCACACAACATTTACAAACTGATCAATCTTGTCAACAATGTGCGCATATCGTCGGACGAAGAGCATCGGAAGCTAGTAGGCGTTGAGCAGCGATTTGATTTCCATGCCAACCACAAGTTTGCGGAAGGATACGACAAAACACTGGCCGACCTGATACTGTTTATTTGTTTTAACGTGATTGAGCGCCGTCTGACGAAGGATTTTTTCCGTGACAAGTGTCCCAACATTATGGAGTGGCTCGAACGCGTAGATAAGGATGATGAGGGCAAACTGAGACGAATGTGCAACGATGTGATGATGCCTGCCGGGGACAAACAGGAACTTTCACCACTACCCGAGACAATTTTGTCGAAACTACAGATTACCATCCCGCATGAATTTAGTCTGTATAAATCGGACACTAAAAAGCTTAACCTGAAAGGCGATCAAATATTGACGACGAACCAAGCCGAAGTGGTAGACATTCTGCGTAAAGTTGACCACATCCCGACCGATGTCGGTAGCACGGTGAACGATTGGGAGGCGAACTTATTCAACTGGGACACGGTACCGATGGATGCACGGCCAGAGGGTGGCAAGCTGCCGCCCGCTCGTATCCTCCGAAAGCGACACCAGTTAGAAAGTTTGGTAAACGAAATAATGCAGCTAGCAAACGATGGATCAATAATTGTCGATTTTTGTTCCGGAACCGGCCATCTCGGTATACTGCTGGCGTACCTTTTGCCACGGTGCACAATCTATCTGCTAGAAAACAAGGAAGAATCGCAACAACGTGCGATGGAACGCGTGGAACGGCTCACCCTACGCAATGTGGTGTTTTTCCAATGCAATTTGGACTACTTTACGGCTCCCCCTCTAATCGGCGTATCGTTGCATGCTTGCGGCGTTGCAACGGACATTGTGCTGGAGAAGTGTTTCGCCCATCGGGCACACTTTGTTAGCTGTCCGTGCTGTTACGGGAAGCTGTACAATATCGAGCACGTAACGTATCCACGGAGCAGCCTCTTCCAGCAGTCGGATTTGTTGCTGAAGGAATATTTTTGCATAGCGCACTGTGCGGATCAAACGCACGATCTGACGAGCGATCGGACGAATGTGGCAAAAGCACACCAAGGGTTTTACTGCATGGATGTGATCGATCGTGACCGGGCACTGAGAGCCGAGGAGCTGGGGTATGTGGTGTTGCGTAAGCGGTTGAAGGATGAGAGCTGTACGCCAAAGAACCGGCTTTTGGTGGGTGTGTATAGCACAGTGGTTGGATGAGCATGTAATGTGCTTGGAATGGTTGTAATGTACGCGCTGGCAATAAATGGATAACAGTTTGATTGTTAAACACTCGCCAATTCAACGGAGGTTTGTTGAAGGCTTAAGTATGAGAAAATGTGGCTAATCACTCCGATAGATTCGCTTCAACCTGATTCAATTAACGGGCTCGCTGTGCTCCTCTACACCTCGTGCAGGTAAGAGTACTGGCAACCTCATCACGTGCCCCTAATATCTTCTTTTTCAACGGTCGGTCCTGTTGGCACATCGCGGAGCCATCTCGAGCCAGTAAGCACGATTCTGCACATCCAAGGTCCCAGACCCAAGGCTTCAATTCGATTCGATGATATCGTAGGTCCAACCGCCTCTGTCCCCCTTGGGACTCAACGAACAGGTATTTACTTGGGCATTTATTGCTCCCCGCGATTTATTTCTGTAGGATCCGGTGTGGAGTGAAAATTTGTTCGATGATAGCTGCTCCAGCTCCATAATTTACCATTAGAAACGTTTTGTTTAATTGTTCATAGCTGTATGGACTAGTCAATATTTGATAAATCGGATTTCGTACAGCATTTGTAATAAGATTGGTGGAAAAGTTATCATCTTCAACGATGCGATTCGAAAGCAAACACCGCGAATCAAACAGAAAAAGACTTGAGTAACGTTTCTCTCTACTGTCAAACTTCGATCCATTATGGCAGCATGCTGAAGAACCGCTGGCGTGAGCTAACCTTTCGTTGTCGTCTGTTTTCTATTCATTCGTGCTTTTCGATTGTTTTGGTGCGGATGTGTTGTGTTCGTGGGTCATCGCGATTGTTTATTTTT
The DNA here is from genome assembly GCA_002091835.1 of Anopheles maculatus. NCBI lineage: Eukaryota > Metazoa > Arthropoda > Insecta > Diptera > Culicidae > Anopheles > Anopheles maculatus. Next base: position 20,369 of record KZ063115.1, read on the forward strand.
TGTTACCCTTGTTTTAAAGTGAAATAAGGCTCATCTGCTGTAAAAAACCGTGAATCCAGTAAAGAAAAAGTGTGCAGCGATAGATTGGTTTCAACAATATAACTAAAGGTACTCCGAACGCACAATACATAATCATTGTTTCACACTATCGTCGGTGGTGTGTGTGTATGTATGAGGGGTCCTTATTGTTTCTTTTGCTCCCTTACTACCTTACTGCCTGTGTATGCTATCTGCATCTTGATGAGCTGCTGCCTGGAGCGACAAGCGAATTACTACATGACTTGCGAATGTACACAGGCAGTTGCTCCGTTTGCTTTCTTGCCGGTTATTTAACGTTATCAGTTAAGATAAGTCGACGATTTATTTATTGTTCTTGTTTGTGCGACTTTATCAGCACAGTTATAGAAAAAAAAAATCAATTCAAATTACATCTTCCAGCTCTGGTGTGAGAAAGTGAAACTTTGACCACTTGGGGGCAGCTGCTTTAACGTTTCATAGCTCACTTGGAACACTCTCTTCACAGAAGTGCCAGCCGCCTGAAATCGCGCTACTCTAACCATGGTTGTACCAAAGGAACAGCTACGCTACGATGGACGGGTCGTGGTGGTGACCGGAGCGGGCGCAGGTTTGGGTCGCGAGTACGCACTGCTGTTTGCATCGCGCGGTGCAAAGGTCGTCGTGAATGACCTGGGCGGTAATTTCCATGGCCAGGGCAAATCGAACGCCGCGGACAAGGTGGTGGAGGAGATCCGGGCTGCCGGTGGTGTTGCCGTCGCCGACTACAACTCGGTCGTCGAAGGTGATAAGATCGTGCAGACGGCGCTGGAAAATTTTGGCCGAATCGATGTGCTGGTGAACAATGCGGGAATTTTGCGCGATCGTAGCGTTGCACGCATTTCCGATGAGGATTGGAATTTGATCCACGATGTGCATTTGAAGGGTAGCTTCGTGACGACCCGAGCGGCCTGGCCGGTGATGAAGAAGCAAAACTATGGACGCATCATTATGACGTCGAGCAACTCGGGAGTGTATGGAAATTTCGGTCAGGCAAACTACAGTGCGGCCAAACTGGGTCTGGTGGGGCTGGCCAACACTGTCGCAATTGAGGGAGCGAAAAACAATATCCACTGCAATGTGATTGTGCCGACGGCAGCCTCCCGTATGACGGAAGGCATTTTACCGGAGATCCTGTTTAATGAGCTAAGTAAGTTTTCTAGGGTCGGAAAACATTCAACCCCTGGTGTGACAGTTGAGAATTAACATATTTCCTATTATGTTTTTTAGAACCGAAATTGATTGCTCCGGTGGTGGCCTACCTTTGCCACGAATCGTGCGACGATACCGGTGCCATCATCGAGAGTGCTGCCGGTTGGGCGACAAAGGTACACTTTGTGCGCGGCAAAGGTTGTGTGCTGCGTACCGCCATCGATGAGGACGTTTCACCCGAATACGTACAGCAGGTGTGGAACCGGGTGACCGACATGTCCGAAGCCCGTCACCTCAATGCAATCGGTGAAGCGAGCCTAAGCCTGGTGGGAGTGTTGGAAAAGTTGCGCGACGGCCAGAACAATGAAAATTCCGTTACCGAAACATTCCGGTACGGGTTCAAGGATGCCATTCTGTACGCACTCGGTGTCGGTGCGTCCGTGAGTGATCCGACAGACTTGAAATTCCTGTACGAAAACAATCCAGACTTTGGTGTTTTGCCAACGTTCTTCATCCTTCCGGGTTTGTTGGCCGTGATGGGATCGAGCTTGACTGCATCCGCCATCAAACATACCACGTTTGACCTAACGAACGTAAGCCTAGCCGCAAGACTATTGCCGTCAGCATTTGTTACAATAGCACGTGTTTCTGTCAATTTACAGATTCTTCATGGTGAGCAATACATTGAATTGTTTGAGGCACCGACAACGGAAGGCGTTCTCACCACCACCTCCACCGTGCTGGACGTAGTGGACAAAAAGTCCGGCGCCCTAGTCATCACCCAGTCCGACTCGTACGACGAGCAGGGCACGCTGATTGCACGCAATCAAAGCTCCACGTTCGTGGTCGGTGCTGGAAATTTCAATGGCAAAACAAAGGCCGGTCCCGAGGTAAAGCCGCTCGTTCCGAACCCGAAACGTTCGCCGGATGCTTCGGTGGAGGTACCGACGCACAAAGATCAGGCCGCTGTATACAGGCTGTCGGGCGATCTGAACCCGATGCACATCGATCCGAGCTTTTCGGCTATCGCTGGCTATAAGGTGCCGATACTGCACGGGCTCTGTACGATGGGTGTTTCGGTGAAGGCAGTATTGAAGCAGTTCGGTGGTGACGATCCCGCCCTGTTCCGTGCGGCCAAGGTGCGCTTCTCCAAACCGGTGCTGCCCGGTCAAACGTTGCGTGTGGATATGTGGAAGGAACCGAACAATCGGGTTTGCTTCCGCACGGTGGTGGTCGAGACGAGTACGGAGGTGCTATCGGGTGAGTACGATCTTTGCTTGCGCGGTACTTGACGTAATATGGTGATGGTTGTGCAATGTGAAATGGGGTCTCCGCGTTGGTACGAGCCGTTTATGACGATGCTTGTGTACGCGTATAAAACGGTAGAGGGGATTAATTGCAGTGAAACCGGTAGAGACGTACGACTGTTGTTGTGGTACACCACGCCATCTAATTACGATAGTCACTGTGTAGCCCGGTAGCACGAAGCACGATATTTTTGGTAGTGAGATAGATTAGGAATTGTGTGAATTTTTGATTTCGTCGAAAAGGTACTTTGTGACTGGGTAAAAGACTCTAGGAAAGGAAGGCAGATTACAAATGTTATCGCACGATAGTTTATTACTTCGACAAATATGAAAAGATGAATCTAAATTTACGCATTTGTGATTATATATGCTTTCGGTCCTTTGGCCAGGCATATACATATTTTCCAATGTAATAGCAACTTTTTGTTTTACCCAATGATTTTGATTTCCAGCGAAAACAAAGTGGGGCGAAATGGTTACAGCTGTCAAGCGAAAACTGTCACAACAAAGATCACTTGATTCGGTCTTTGCACGCACACGCACACCGCAAGCAAAAGGAAAGAAGAAAAAAAACAGTAGTGTTTCTGGAAGGTTTGATCTGCATAATTTATTCCACTTAAAAGTAGCGGATTAAAGCTTAAAACATCCCAAAAAAGATTGTGCCTTAGTTGTTGGGTGAGTAAAAGTGTTTTATTTGATCTTGTTTTGTGGCAAATTGGCACCGCATTGCTCGCAGCAGTGTCTTACTCTGGGTGAAGTGGGAATTGATGGATGATATGGTGCTGAAAGTAAACAGTTCTAATTGACCTTTATTCTTTCTGCGACTGATAAGCGGCAAGCTCGATTAGCGGGGGATAAAGTGTGCGTTGCCCTTCGCCCCCTGTATTGCGGTGTGTGCGGAGTGAGAGGACGGGCAGTAATACGTTTCATCTTCATGGAGGGGAAGGAATCGATAAAGCAATCAATGGGATTAGGCGGCGATTACGTTACGGTACCGTTTGTGAACGCATGCACTGCTGGATCAAACGAGCAAAATGAGCAAAGCTCCACCAAGCAATAACTCCCCCCGGGGGGGTGATGGCTGCGATACGGTGCGTGATGAGGCATTTATTTAAAGTAGTGACTTTTGACTTGCTAACCACAAGACATTCGTTGTACACACCTATGTATACGCTCGCACACAGCCATACTCCCTAAAGCCGATTATCATTCACGAAAGTGGTTGATAAGCACGGACCAATATCAGCCGTGTGGGGAAGTGTGCATACTCGCTTGTGATATCGATACACAGAGTATTGAGGGAACATACTCAGCCCGCCGTTCGTTGAGCACGGAACTAACCACCCTTTTCGCTGCATTCCGTAATCCGTAGGTGCGTACGTGGACTTTAAGCAGATCGTCATCAAACCGAACATGACTTCCGCCGTTGCCCTACAGAGCGATGCCGTTTTCGCCGGCATCAAGGACCGTGTGGCCGAGAACGAGGCCAAGGCGAAGGCCATCAATGCGGTGTTCCTGTACAAAATCACGAGCGGTGGTAAGGTGGCCAAGGAGTGGGGTAAGTAAATGTGCCCAATGCTTTGCATTGGGGGCGCTTGTTTTCCCTCGTCCACAACACGTGCTAACCTTTTCTCTCACTTTGCTCTTTCCAGTGCTTGACCTGAAGAACGCGAAAGTGTACGAAGGACCGGTACAGGGCAAAGCCGACACCACGATGACGATAGCCGACGGGGATATGCTCGAGCTGGCACTCGGCAAACTGCAGCCCCAGACGGCATTCATGAAGGGCAAGCTGAAGATCACCGGCAACATTATGCTGGCACAAAAGTTGGCCCCGCTGCTGAAGACGGAAGCGAAACTGTAGGCGATGCATTTTTTACTTTTGCTGAGAAGCGGCAATTCATCACCATCAAGTGTCCGGAAGCTGCTTCTGCGGTACTGATGATCCGTTTGCTTTTCAATGCTCAGGTCTGACGGTTTTGGTTGGTAGTTCGCGTTCGAAAAGTTGTTCACATTTGCAACGCTCGTGTGCGTCGTCCTCACGGCGGGTGGTACCGTTCGATTGAAGGAACGCTACATTGTGTGACTAGATCCGGGGTGCCATATAAAATCCACCCTGATAACAACAACACGCGGGAATTAGCGGGATCGTTCGAACTTGTCATATCAACCACCGTTTGACGGGATTTTAACCGAGTTCGTTAGCTGCTTTTTTTTTTTAATTATGCTCAAATGCGTTGAGCGAAATGTCAGACCTCAAATTATTACTATGCCGAGCGAAACTATTAATAATTCATAATCCTCAAACCATCTACTGGTGGCAAACTGACATGGAACAGGAATATGAGTTCGGAGATTCTACAAGGTCAGGCCGGCGGTCAGGTCTTAAAGCAGGAAAACATGTGTCAATAAGATGTTGTTTGTCTGGAGTAATAAATTTAATCTTTTGATTTGTGGTTTTGGGTAACCGTTTTGCGCATACTTGGCGCTACACTCTTAAAAGAACGTAAAATAAATTAGTATGCAGATTGAACATGTAGCACGTTAGGGTTTGTTTTTTTTTTCGCTGTCGGGTTTAGGATGCCTTTTTTTTCAAAGGGAAAGTCGTTCGTTGAGCACGGAACTAACCACCCTTTTCGCTGCATTCCGTAATCCGTAGGTGCGTACGTGGACTTTAAGCAGATCGTCATCAAACCGAACATGACTTCCGCCGTTGCCCTACAGAGCGATGCCGTTTTCGCCGGCATCAAGGACCGTGTGGCCGAGAACGAGGCCAAGGCGAAGGCCATCAATGCGGTGTTCCTGTACAAAATCACGAGCGGTGGTAAGGTGGCCAAGGAGTGGGGTAAGTAAATGTGCCCAATGCTTTGCATTGGGGGCGCTTGTTTTCCCTCGTCCACAACACGTGCTAACCTTTTCTCTCACTTTGCTCTTTCCAGTGCTTGACCTGAAGAACGCGAAAGTGTACGAAGGACCGGTACAGGGCAAAGCCGACACCACGATGACGATAGCCGACGGGGATATGCTCGAGCTGGCACTCGGCAAACTGCAGCCCCAGACGGCATTCATGAAGGGCAAGCTGAAGATCACCGGCAACATTATGCTGGCACAAAAGTTGGCCCCGCTGCTGAAGACGGAAGCGAAACTGTAGGCGATGCATTTTTTACTTTTGCTGAGAAGCGGCAATTCATCACCATCAAGTGTCCGGAAGCTGCTTCTGCGGTACTGATGATCCGTTTTGTGCGTACGTACATTTCCAAAGGTTAAACTTTCTTGTTTTTAGAACAACCACACACACACACACACACATACGCAATAGTGGAAAAGAAGGTCTTTTTTGTGTTTTAACAGCAACGAAGATTAGATGTCTATTGCTGCGGCATGACCGGGCAAGATTTTATATTTTACTCCACACTGCTACTGATAAGCCTTTTTCGTTTGCTGCACGCTTAAGCAGCTGCTTGCTGTGTAGTGAAGTATTTCTTCATTTCATTCGGTTTTGTTTTGTTCTATTATGTTTTTTTTAAATCTGTTTTCCGTATTAGTGTTATTCGTATGGTGTACTACTACCTTCAACAACTTTGTTATTAGTACGACTACACACTGTTGGTAGCATATTGTTTATCATGCGGCCTGCTGTTGGCATATTAAATCATAAATCCACACAAAACACAAGGGGCTATGGGCAATAAATGGATGAAAAACGAATATTTGTACAAAAACAAAAAGAAAACTCGCCACTCTTGTCGCATTTCTAAACTGTTTGTTGATGACATTTCGGGAGGGTGGAAAGTTTTATCTTTGATTAAAAGGGTGGTAAGATAAAAAGAAGACAGACGCATGTTGTCGTTGAAGCATGGTCAGAACGCTTATTCTTGACGGCAGTACGGATTCCCTGCGTAGCTGGTACGGCTGTTGAGGGCTACAATGGACGGTGTGCAGTGCAAGGTGAGAGTGCCGAAAATGCTGTCGGAATCGTTCGAATTTCAAAGGGACGGACTCTTCTGTTTGCTGTTCAACGTCGCTCTGGAAGGTGTCATCAGGGTCTCGCCAATGTCTTGGCCTCGCGGATGACATCGACATAATCGGGCGGACAACTGCGGCCGACTGAAACGCAAGGCCGATAGGATTGGATTAAGGATCAACGCGACGAAGACAAAGTACCGGCCTCCCGATGGCTCTGACCGTGATAGAGCACGACTCGGAAGCAGAGTATTAGTTGACGGCAACGATCTCGAGGTACGAGGGCTGACAATAAAGTAAGGTCTCCAACGCTGCAACTTCGCCGGATCACGCGCTAGGCGAAATCTGGCAACACCGCCGTGTTCCTTGGTTCCCCCACTACCACTTTGCAGCTGAGCGTGTTCCTACCACCGCTCAGACTTGGCTGAGCAGCCGTCAACGATGGAGGTACCCCTCGCGTCAGCGTCCAAGTGCGAATTGCGTTCTGTAATACGTTTTTTGAATGCGAAAAAGGTGACACCTATTGAAATCCATCGTCAACTAGTTGAAGTTTACGGGGAAAAGTGTATGGACATAAAAAACGTGCGTAACTGGAGCCGCGAGTTTAATTCCGGGCGCACTAATGTTCACGACGAGGAGAGAAGTGGCCGACCGTCGGTCTCGGATGCGATTGTTCAAGCAGTGGAGGCAGAAATGCTTAAAAACCGCCTTGCGACAATTAGGGACATGGAAGAGAAGCTTGGAGGAGTGTGTAGCAGCGAAACAATCCGTCATATCCTTGTGAACAACTTGCAGTATCACAAAGTTTCTGCCCGATGGGTGCCGAAACAGCTGACCGAAGACCACATGAAGCGGCGCGTGGAATGTGCGACCAAAGTTGTGGCCCGACATCATCGATCATCCTCCCTATAGTCCCGACGTGGCCCCAAGCGACTACCACATGTTCCCCGCCCTGAAAAAACATCTCGGAGGGAAGAATTTTGAAAGTGATGCGGAGGTTCACCACTTCACAAAGAGGTCAACACCTGGCTGCGCGAGGCGGACGGAGAGTGGTATTCTGCCGGCATAGACAAGTTCATCGTGCGGATGCGCAAGGTGTGGCGATTATCAAATCAAAAAATCAAAAAATGGCGATTATGTAGAAAAGTAGCCAAGACCTTGGCCTTTCCAACGGTGTATCGCTTTTTGTAAATAAATGCCTTTTTTTTTTTTTAATTTGGAGACCTTACTTTATTGTCAGCCCTCGTAGTAGAGGAGTTTTGCTACATTGGCACGATCGTAACTTCGGATAACAACGTAAGCAGCGAAATCCGACGGCGCTGCAATCAGCTCAGCTAGAATGAACCACGAGCTAGCTGAGCTGTTTGGCATTGCAGACATCCTAACGGTTGCCAAAGCCGGAAGGATACGCTGGTTGGGGCAAGTGATAAGGATGCCGGACTCATGCCCTGCCAGGAAGGTGCTCGTCAGCGACCCGTTCGGCACGAGGCGCAGAGGAGCACAGCGAGCTTGTCGAAGTCAGCCGGGGGTGGAAAATTGGAGCCATGGGCCGTGTTTCCTGGAGACGAATTGGACACTAAGCCATGTCCATTAGACAGGCTCCCTAGGAGCAGGCCAAGCAAAGAGAAGATAAAACAATAAAACAACAACAATCCCCGTCGGATATCATGCATCGTAGCTGGTCTATTGCAATGTCGAAGGAGAGTAGTTGGATCACTCCTTACAGAGTAAAAAGGTACACGGAATTTCGATTGAAAATTGTCTGAAAACCATTCGATATCCAAGCAATACACTTCCGCAAATTGATAACGAGAAATAAGGTGTACACAGTGCGGTGTGTATTGCTTCTTTTAAATATTTATAAATAATACAAATACATTTATTTTTTTTACTTCTGCTTGCGCATAAAATACAATAATATAACCTCGCTACCGCATCGTGCTCTCTCCCCCTTACCCTGGTTGGTGATTGTAGTGACTGTTATTGTTAACTTTCCTTTAAACCCGAAATTAACTAAGGAAGATTTTAAAAATCTATTCGTTTTTGTTTTCTTCTTAACGTTTTAAGGATACAGAAATTATTAATGTATCTGTATCTGATAAATTGTAGCCGTTCTTGCAGATTGCTCCCATCACTCATCACACCGTCATTCGACAGACTGATTTTCGGTTTGGCACTTGTTTTTAGCTGTGTGACTGTATGTGTCGGGCGAGTTCCTGGAGGTTGAGGGGTTTTGTTGTACATTTACTACACATATTTTGATGACTTATTGAATAATATCACAATACCGTCGCCGCTCGACAGAGGAGTGGTAGGTGGTTCGAATGTTTCTCTGTCTACGCGATAAGAAGTATGAATTCTCCAGTTTGACGAATGATTCCCCTCTTCTACCCTTCTCATTTGCAAATGATGCGAAAAAGTTAGTTTAAAATCTGTAGGGAACATACACCACCACATTCCGGGTGTTCCCACTACTAGAGCAAACTTCGCAACGAATCGTCATACAATACATAGCGCAAAATACTGTTTCTGTGGAATACGGGCAGCGGCGAACGGAGTTTGAGTCTTCCGACCCCGGCCCAAGGCTCGCTGCCAGCTGCTGCGCGGTCAGGCGTGGATCACGTTGTTCAGGTTGATCTCTTCCTTGTGCAGCGGTGTACCGATGGTTGCCGCAGTTCCGCTGCCAGTGTTGATGAGTTTGTGATCGTGATCGGTGTATAGGGACGTCTTCCGTTTCCGTTTGCTCGTGTCGAAGTTGTGACATCCGAAAAGACACTGTACGGGAGAGTGAGCAGTCATAGTAAGATGAGTTAGAAACACATTCGCCTCTGGTGAAACGGCGAAGGACCAAGCTTACCGTCATAAAGGCTGCAATACAACCCGCCACCGTACCAGCCAGTACGTCCCACCAGTGATGCCGATTGTCGGTTATGCGCGATAGTGAACAAAATACGGCCCAGCACATCAGGACCATCTGCAGCAGCGGTATGGTGAAGAGGGTCCGCAGCCGGGGCACACGCTTCTCCAGGTACCAGATGAGAAAGATGGCCTCAAACACGGACATGGCGGAATGGCCCGACGGGAAAGATTTGCTGGCGTCTCGCACAAAGTACAGACTTTCGTCGCTGTTGGTGCACGTGTACGTGCTGATGTATCTGTTGTAAACGATGGAATAAATTGAACTCGTAAGTAAGTAAGCGTTGTGTCATTTATCTACTGCGATGGTATGAAGGACACTGCTTCACGTATATAGGGCTATAGTATCCGTGTGGTGTATCCGATAGCGACGCCGGTCTTTACACGGCAGGACCGGGGTTCGAATCCCGGCGGACCGCCTCCCCGTACGCAGGACTGACTATCCAGCTACGGGTATAAATAAGTCACAGAAAGCTTGCAATTGCTAGTAGGCCAAGACCTACAGAGGTTGTAGTGCCAGAGAAGAAGAAGTATCCGTGTACGACAAATCTCTCGCTACAAATAGCAACGACGCTTATAATAGAAACGACAGTATTTTTTAGAATCTTTGTTATGTTTAACCAGAGGAATAACAGAATTGATATGTTAAGATGAATACTGGGCTCTCATAAACCTCTGCCGGACGACTGGTAAGCCAGTGGTCAAATAAAGTTGCTGGCCGAATGTTGCTGGCGAAATGTATGGAATTTGACAGCACCAAAGTGGCTGGCAAATTTTCAAGCTGTCAAATTTCATACATTTCGCCAGCAACATTCGGCCAGCAACTTTATTTGACCACTGCCTAACCATCATCCATAATCTAAATAATCTAAGCTTAAATAAATTATCCATCATTTTCAGACGAGCCCCCATTTGAGATGTACGATGGCTTCAATATAATGTAGTGAATTTGTCTAATCGGGATACAACGGGTTGTTCTAGCTGTCAGAATTTAGACTTAACCCTGAACCTTCAAGCAACTGAATCAGCTCCTTAATTTTCCTGTTATACAGTCTGAGGCCGACTGAATCGTCAGACATAAGACATGTGGATAAGCCAACACGGTTCATCCCAAGCCAAAATCTTTTTTTTTAATCATTTAGAACGGCCTGACCGTATTGCTTTTGACTTGTTTTTTACCCGTAGCAGAATAGTCAGTCCTGCGTCCTGCGGAGGCAGTCCGCCGGGATTCGAACCCCGGTCCTGCCGTGTGAAGACCGGCGCCGCTATCGGATACATCACCGGACCGCCCCAAGCCAAAATAATTCTATAGGACCAATACTTTTCGAATCCTCTGCAAGGAGAATGTCAGAGCAATTATTAATGATCAATTTCTTGGTTCAGTGTCTTCCTAGTTCCTGGTTCAACAATAATTTTGCCACGTCTACAAACAAGCAAACGAAAGTTTTATGCAATATTTTATCTAGCAATTGCCATCTTTGCAAAACAAATAAACGAGCATTCCTTCCCCGCTAGTGAAGCTCGCACATATTTGGTACAAAGTAATCGGTGATCCTCTACTAAAGTAAAGTGCCTCTGGAGTCTGGGTGGATTTACACACATTATGATTAAATCGGGCAAACTCTGCTGCTGTTGTCAACAGGTCGTAGGGGAACTGAAATATACTATTTCCGTGCACTTAACACTCAATGACAATCCAGCCATTCTGCATTGGCACGGAGCGTCAGTGAGTGAGTGGTGCATTAAAGCTTTATTAGTCCGTCGTGGTGGTCCGTGTTGGCGGATGGTTCTATTAAAGCGTAGGAGACAGTTTTAAACCTCAGTTTTTTTTTCTCTCTCCCGTGAACCTGCGCACTTTGTTTTCGAGGGGAACGATAAACTGGCGCACAAATATGATCGTAAACGTGTCGACGGCACAATTGAAATGTTTACATACTTTACATGAATTACCAAAAGGATCTATCGATGTACTTTCGTCTTTTGATGGTGGTGGGGACGTGTATAGCGCAATTTTATGGGGATCATATATTATAGTTTATATGCTCACAATGCCTATAACTACTGCAAGTATGTAAATTTGTAGATATAGCAAGCTTAAAATAATTCCACAAACAAATAAATTTAAATTAGCCCCAATTCGTCTGGATCCTGTTGATCACTGCGCAAGAATGTCACAAAATACAACAGAAATTAGGAGCTCTACGGACTCCCTTGCTACAGTCAGTCAGCATGCAAACGTGATGCGGTGGTGTGCTGCTGCGGTCTAATAAGGATTAATTTTACGATCGCTCTAAAATCCAGTGAGAACATAAATTTTGCTTCAAATTGCCAACCTCGAACCGGTCGTGAAACTGAAGCTATATCTGGGTGTCCGATAACATCATCGCCATCGTCATGATTAAGATTTTTTTTCATCACCCATGTAATAATCATTAATCTCAGTGCAGAAAGGAATTTAACTCGTTGTTCACTTTATCCATGAGCCCTTTATTTCACGAACAATAACAGCTACTCCTCTTAGTGGACACCCGTGGGCATTAATATTATTACGCTTTTAAATCATTACTAACCGGAACTGGTCTGGCAGAGGACCAACGGGCAGAGAACCACTTCATCTCAACAGGTAGATCCATCCTCACGGATCCTCGAGAATCATCAAGGCCTGTCTACCTCTCGAGACCGATCATCGAGGTGAGGTAAGTTGTTGGCCAGTTTTGGTTAGTAGTGCCGCTTGTGTGGAATTTCGCAGACACGCACTTCTCGTGCTGTGCAAACCGGTATGAGCAAATTTTACAAAACAAATGGTTTACAAGTGTTTATACCGATGGTGGAGCAATGTAAACACAATTGCTGACCGACGGGTATTGATTTTTGACCGACAAACACCACAAGATGTTTGTTAAAACAAAAAGCGCATTAGCATTTATCGTTAACAATGACAAAGGGTTGAGGTGCAAATGTTTGCGTGTGGGGGATATTTTTATAAACATTTTTTTTTGTATTCAATATACGCTGAATATTTAATATTTTTAATTTCATTCTTTAGCTCTTTTTAAAAAAGTTTTTTGCTTGTTTTTATCAAATATAACAAATTGATTTGGGTCAGTTTCTTTTACTCAGTGTATGAGGGTTGCTGTTCGAACAAAGCTCGATACAGACTTCCGGGGTGCGCTGATTATTAATGCTATAGCTCTACGCTCATGCTATAAAACAATTAACGTTGAATTTATCGCATTAAAACATCAGTAGATGAGTAAAAATGTTAAGTACACCCTAGCGAGAGAAGGAATGATGTCGCTAGTACAGAATTACATTTGGTATGCTAATATAAATAGTATTGTAGACAAATACCCTTGGTACTATTATTTCTTATTAATTGTACCTTCACGTTTCGATAGGTATTTCTAAAAGTTGATCAAAAACTAACGATACTTACTCGGTGCCCTTGCATTCGATATCCGGCTGGCAGGTGGTCAGAAAGTGCGGTCGTAATTCACCAAGGAAAATCTGAAAGAGCATATCAATATATTTTTAAACAATTTCTCTTCTAGATTAAACCATTTAATTTTGTTCTCTCGCTCTCTCTCCCATCTCATTATTGGAGCGTGAAATATGAAGGAAACCAAACTCACCTTAATGGTACCGATGATGACTAGCATGGTGATAAGTCCACGGCCATACTTCTTCGACCAGTACCAAGCCTCCCGCCACGAACCACGGCATCGCGATTCGGTTTCAGTTTTGCTCAGGCTGATCGATGGCGTGTAAAGGAATGCTTCTGTCAACCATATCTGCAAAACACAAAAACAGGGTGGAGAAAATTATATGAAAAATAAGCCACTGATAACGGGCGCACTGGGTAGGTAATGATGGCTGGCGACGCAGAAACACATCAAGAGCGTCGTAGATTAAGTACAGCACCTTACACCGAGCCGAGGGTCATACGCTGATTAATAGCTGCATAAGAGCCAATAGAGAAGAGACCTTCGAAGTGCACGGAACTTTCTTAGCTGTTTTATCGGATAACATATTGCTTTGTATTGCAGTTAATCCCTACCTGATACTTCAAGAGGACATTTTCAAGCTTAATAACCCTTTAAAAACTCGAGGTAAATGAATGTTGTGTCGATTTGTACACTTCATTGCTACCTTTTATCATCCATCTTCAGGTGTGATGGTGCACAATTACGAGTGGCTGTATCGGATCTTATCAGATACGGTTCGAAGTTGCTGAAACGAGTCGCCAAAAGATAAACAAACCGAACGAACACGCTCGAGATTGTTTGGAGATGTTTTCAAAGCAAACAACTATCGCATTGTGTCTCGCTGTGCCTTGAATGTAAGTGTAATAAGCTATTGGAATGATAGTGCAGGTATTGGCACGATTGATAGAAAGATAGATCGTAAAAAAAATAGTACATCTTCATTAATTCTTATCTATGTACAATGGCCCTAGACACGTCGCAAAAACTATATCCACCGCTAAATTTGCTACTGTGCTATTTTCATGACGTTGTAGTACGAGGAGATATCCTTCAAAAAAGGAGATATCCGATGGTAAAAAATTGCTTGTAATTTTTACGAAATATTTTTATTTTTTTATAAATATACTTGCACTCGACTCCAAAGTATGTGGCTGTGGCCTCGTATACCACGACATGGATCATCTTCTATGGTGTGGAGTGTGGAGTACGAGGCTACACGAGCCACCTTGCTCAACGCAGTTGAAGGCATTGGAATAATGCCTAATGTTCCGATTCGGGATTTGTTCTAAGACAAAGGCGAGGCCTACCTGAGAGTAATCTTTGTTTTTTGCCGAGCAAATGGCCTGTTAGTAGGATCTACCCTCCCTTAACTCCTATTGTTCTCTTGCTGTTTGTCTGTAGGACCTCGCTTGTATGAATGGTTGAATGAAAAAAAGAATGATTGAGTATGGTTTGTGAAGGGTTTGATACGGCACAGATGAAATTGCACCGACCATAGCATTCGACAGGCAAAGCAGCGAGAAGAGACAAAGAGGCCTCACATAGCGCTCCAAGTTCCGAACGCACGCAAGTCATGGACTACGGTGAAGACCATCGCTAGAATCTGGACATCGCATACGAATTTTGGAACAGTTGACAACAAAGCGTCCGATTACACCCGAGATAAGGTGTCCGATACAGACCAGAATGGAACCTCGAATTAGTGTAACGGAACATTTTGCATCATAACAGCCGAGCACACCCGGGATAAGGTGCCCTTTCACGGTCCGGAGAAGGAAATTTTCCCCAACCTAGTGAATTGCATATTAACTATAAATTAGAACAATCAACACGGCCAGGCCGGCACTCACATATTTCATCAAACTTTGTAACTATTAAATAAAGTTCCTAAATATATTTTTATTTGACGTTATCTCGGGCTAAACTGTTCGGCCAGATTGTTGAGCTTAGTGTTGTTTCTAGTTCTGTAATAAAGCATGCATTCACTCATAAATTTACAAACCATTGACAAAAAAGGACGACATACACAGGAACATTCATTTTCGTACGCTATCATGGAATTGCCCGTCCTCACTCTTTCATTAAGATAAAGCCATTTAGAGAAACAACGATCCATTAACGTTTGTGTGATTAGATTTGAATATATCAAAGCTCACAACAGCCCATTACACCCGACAGGTTATAAATCTGTTGTAATTTAATCCTAAAAGAAAAGGAAAGCGTGTAAACCTACAGTTTCCCAAATTTTACATCACCATCAAGCCATCCAATCAATTTCACACCCAGCTAATGTTATGCATGAATAGCGGACGAAGGGCAGCAGAAACAGAAAGATTGATACGACGAACGATCAGTAACTAGTAATGTATTGTCATCTCTCATTCACCGGTTACGGGGTGTGTGAGTGAAACATTTCGAAGCGATATCGAACGACCCTCCGACTATCCGATAGCCACCATGCCTCATAAAACATTAAAGTTGATTTAATTTTACCACCCAAAAAGGTAATTGCTCCAAGGGGAGAAAAACGATTTACGACCTGAACCGTTTTCATTCGACGAAAAGCGTTAATCAACCGAGCCGTCAGGTCCGTCAATCGCCGTGCGTGCCTGGCGGCTTTAATTAATTCATCTTCTTAGCGCACGATCATCGAACGATCCCTCCAGCGAGGAGGCTACGCGGAACACAAAAGGGCCCCCTCCTCCAAGGAAAGGGATCGAGCATGAATGTTAATGTGCTGCTGCTGCTGCTGCTCTAAACCGATGAAGCTTACGATCTTAATCTTCGCTCCTTTGAGGCGTTGAAAATGGTCGTCTCGTGGTTAATTTAGTGAGCATGATGGATTGGAGTGAAGATTCACTTTATTGCGCACATCACATCACAATATCTCGGGAAGGCTGGTCGGCGTCGGAGGTCCAATTCTTCGATGACTGTCCGTCATTGATGCGTTGCACCCTTTGGACGATGCTAGCCAGGAGGTCAAAATATTTAAATCACTCGCTGGACGGAAGAAACGTACACACGCAGATGGGTGTTTGATTTATGTGACCGCCGCCATCCCTAGGGGCACGTCGGGCAGGAAAACGTGTTTTAATTTCTTCTTCTGTTGATCCACCAACACGTATCCGCCAGTTGTTGCCGCCGAGGTCTGCCCACACAGATCTGCCGAAGGTGTTCGATCGTTGGCGCGCCACAAATACTGGCGCTGGACAGCGCCAATCTGTGCCGCACGGGAGACGAAGCCTTCCGCCGTGTTAGCAGCAGCACCCCGCGAACGTAATGCTTACGTTCGAATGCTCATCCAGCAGCGTTAGTGGGCTTGATATACATCGTGTTTGTGTTGTCGGTAGCTTTTCAATGCTCAGGTCTGACGGTTTTGGTTGGTAGTTCGCGTTCGAAAAGTTGTTCACATTTGCAACGCTCGTGTGCGTCGTCCTCACGGCGGGTGGTACCGTTCGATTGAAGGAACGCTACAATGTGTGGCTAGATCCGGGGTGCCATATAAAATCCACCCTGATAACAACAACACGCAGGAATTAGTGGGATCGTTCGAACTTGTCATATCAACCACCGTTTGACGGGAAAACGGAATCGACTTCGTTTACCGCTTTTTTTAATTATGCTCAAATGCGTTGAGCGAAATGTCAGACCTCAAATTATTGCTATGCCGAGCGAAACTATTAATAATTCATAATCCTCAAACCATCTACTGGAGGCAAACTGACATGGAACAGGAATATGAGTTCGGAGATTCTACAAGGTCAGGCCGGCGGTCAGGTCTTAAAGCAGGAAAACATGTGTCAATAAGATGTTGTTTGTCTGGAGTAATAAATTTAATCTTTTGATTTGTGGTTTTGGGTAACCGTTTTGCGCATACTTGGCGCTACACTCTTAAAAGAACGTAAAATAAATTAGTATGCAGATTGAACATGTAGCACGTTAGGGTTTGTTTTTTTTTTCGCTGTCGGGTTTAGGATGCCTTTTTTTTCAAAGGGAAAGTTTATGTCTTTTCGAAGTTGGTAATTTTTTTTCCAGTCATGCCTTTTGCTGGCCATACCGTTTGGTTATTTTGCTCTAAACATAAATTGGATTGCATAAAGGATATGAATTATTCAAACAGTACACAATTCTTCTTTGGGCAAACATTCCATTCTGTTCTGCATCGTATGTTTTAGCTTTGATTTTATGTTTTTATACAGGAATTTGTTGGAAAATAGTTTTATATTCTCGTTCTTCATACAAAATAGCGTAGTGCTGGCATTAATAACTGAACAAATTTTGTACAAACGTTTAGAACATTACTACCTCAGCCATGGCTGTCTTAAAAATCATTGTTTTTATATATTTTTAAAATTCTCATCTTAATTCGCTACTGAATAATAAGGGCGTCCCATGGAGGAATGTTAAACATTTCTATTGATCGCTTTTTCCAAACATCTACCGTTCATCCTGCGTCACCGTCATATCTTAAATATGGACTTCCATATCTAAGATATGGACGACGGGTTTTTATAATACCAAGCCAATCTTTCCGAGGAATTTGTTGACTATTTAGATGGATTTTGAAAAGTCGTAAAGCGTAGCCAAAATCAATGCACTGTAAGAAGTTAAGAAGGATATCGCTCACAATGTCCAATTTCTAAAAGTTCATGAAAGTTCCTCGACTGTTTTGGTCCTCGGATAACTGATCCAAATCAACCGATAACGCTGTAGCATTTTATCAGTATACAACAGTCATGAAACATATTACGTTCTATAATTTGCTGGAACAGTGCATTACTGTATTATTTCTTTTTTTTTTATTTAGTTTAGCTGGTGTTGTTCTCAAAAAGGTAATTATTATTGCTTTGCGGCAAAAGCCTGTAAATCGTAATCAATTTCGCACGGAACATAGCTTAATTCTATGTAGGCGCACCTTAATCGTGAGGCGGGATTCCCCCCCATTCCTAGAATTACTTCATCCCTTATCGTGGCTTTTAAATGTGTGTATGTTGATATAGTGAGACTTACCAGTGCGACCGGAATCAGCCCGCTTAGTAGTATGGCGACGGTCGTTATCGTATCGCCCTTATACTCATGCTGGATCGATTGATCGTTGCAGTAGAAGCCGCGCTTTACCACTTGTGGTAGCAGGCCCAGTTCGGTCAGTATCAGAAAACAGGCGACTACAATTAGGAAAATAATTAGAAAAGAAAAAAGAAGAAAACGTTATGATTCGTGCTTAATGTGCCATAAAGAACATATTGCCAGTATCCGTAGGTTGTATGTAGAACAAAAAGACCTAAACTATCGGGGTTTCTTTCGCCATCTTGCTCTACCCGGCTGAGAGCTGACGTTATGGGTCACAATTCCAGTGGCAATAAGCGAATGTTTATTTAACATCATTGTTGCGCAAGTGATTCAACTAATGCAGGTCCCGGCGGAGAGCTACGTCAACGCTACGTGATCATGCTGTATGCCACCGACACTAGGCAGGCAATAAATGATCGTGCGCTATACAAATGTTTGCAGCCTTTATGAGCCGGGCAGCTTCCTAGGAGCGTCACCCGAGCAGGCTACATCTGCTTGTGACTTGTGTACAGTGGTGTTGTATTTTGAAGATGAACAAGCGCATAGCTTCCACACCCAGCTAGCTAGCGCACTAGGTGACCCATTCTAGGGCGGGTCGTGCGGCGTCGTCACACCGAGAGAGTGGTTTGAGCAATTGGGACATTTAGAATCGATTTTTCATTGTATGATTTATTCGTCACACAGCCGTCTAGATGTTGGGGAGCATGTTTTCCATGTGTAACGAATGTTTCAGCATATAACGAAACATTCATTAGTTGACCAAACAACGCAGGCACATGAACTATGGCTTGTGCAAAGCTGATTCTTTGGTATGTGAGTTACAACTTTAATTGTGAACGACGAAAATCTTACGACAATAGGAAACTCCTTTTAAGGGTTTGAACAGCGCCAAGTTAAGAAATATTTAATGCACCATCGTTTACCATTCTATTTTCTATGCATTGAACGTATCGATTTTTTGGGCGTTAAAAATATGGCACCTTCGGTACGAAAGGAATGTCCCTTACCGACGAGAGGACATAAAAATCTACGGATTTCTGTGGATGTTTGACGCCACCTTTTTATGGTATTATTTTTGGTTTCGAATTTCCGTTCGTTTTACGAGGTAATTAATTGCGCTATCAAATGAACCGAAAGATACTTCAATTCGACCATTGAATTCTAAACAGTCGAAGGCTCAAAATCAGTTTCACAAAAGCAATTGCCTAATGCGCCATCATATAACGTGGTGTATGATTCATCCAAATAAAGCAATTGTGTAGTTAAGGTTGTACTTAACTTCTCTGCCTTAGAGGCAATGACCTCTGGACCTCATCTTCCGTTAGGTACAGAATCGTATGAGTATGAGCCCTTATCAAGCAACATTTGACTGCTCAGAGCTAATTGATAAAGCACACAAATCGTTCAAAACAAAACGTTGACCAGAGAAGAACACCTAGAGATAAAAAGCCAACCTAACTGTGGAAGAATTTTGTTTGGAAGTAATTGAATTTAATGTCAGTTTTTGGATTATCAGATTCATCATGAAGTAATTATCAATGCATTACACGTGAGGCTCTCAACGATAAGAACGGAAAAAAGGCCAACAGTACATGAAAGTTGTTGTCCGATAATGAACCAAGGTGAGAGGAGTTCGTTTGTCTGTGCGTTTATTTCAAGGTATTTATGCTTACCGGATGATGAGAGCATATGCAGTCGAGATTAAAAATATTCACTGCCCATCGTCAACTAGTTCTAATAATAAACCAGCAACATAAAGTCACCCTCCTGGTGTCATTGGCGAATGCAGAGTGCAAAATTGCCCGGTCCGTGATCTGTGATGCTCCTGAGGTGCGATATGCAAAAAGTGTGTAACGCTCACCATGAACCTGACCGGTTTGGTAAGTGGAACACCTGGCCTTTGGCGGGAAAACCGAGGGAATGCAGCCGGCAAAAGAAAGGGTGTAATACTGGCCCGCTTTTCGCGTCATCCGCGCGCAAACCTATCCATCTGTCGTGCGAGTGACATTGAAAACGTGTTACGTTATGAAAACCCGGCATTATCTATTACACACGTTCGGTCGTAACAAGAAGACACAAGAAGCCATCGTTCTGTGGCAATGAATAGCAACAACCGGCCTGGCCGTACCAAGCTACTCTTGAAGCTGGTTTGTGGTATGGTGTTACGTTGGGAAGGTAAAAAAATGGGAACAGAACATTGAAATGAAGAGAACATTGGTAACGAAGGTGTAATATTATTAAATAACTATTGCTAGGTGGCCATTAGTTGGTCGTTTTATGTGATACTATTACGGTGAGAAAACAGCCAATCGAATGGTTCTTCTTTACGGTAACTATAATTACCTAAATACGTTATTTATGTCTATTTTATAGTGACTAGTTTTAAAGCGATCGTTTTTTATGTTCTTGCCCTGGTCCAGTGATGTCAAACTCATTTCTTATTACTGGTCGGAAAGCATGTAAAAAATTCTACCGCGTTTTGAACGTAAATATGGAAATCCTTGAATTAAATTAAGGGATTTCCATTCAGGGGTTTCCAACATTCAAGCTGAGTAAATAAAACTGGAGGCGAGATATTGATCGATCGCTTTAGTATCGTTGGGATGTGGACATGAATGCAAGAGAATCATCTTCCTATAATTATGGCAAAATAATTATAGAAGAATTGAAGTTCGGAGTGTATATAAAAATAAAAAATCAAATTATTCCTGAATACATTATTATACTCCATAAAAAAATCTATAAAAATATAAAATATGTAAAATATACTGATTGATTCACTCATTTCGTACACAGTCCGCAAGTTATCTCTGCCAAAAAAAAACGCGGAAGAGTCCATAATAAGTTTACAATCTTAATTAATACATTGGCGAACACCTCTTCTACTTCGTTGCCGTTTGCAAAATTTGTACACACCGTCAGCAAGAGATAAAAGCTGATGATCGTAATTAATTAGGCGTCCCGGTTAGCACCACCACGGAACCGCGCTTCGTCCAAACGATACAGGATGCAGGCGTACGAAAAACGTTTCGCAAACACGACAAATTGACGATGATCCTTTACAGTCACCGATGATGCCAACGATGGCTTTATTATCACACGACATTTATGGATTGTTTGTCACCGGCATCGGCATGTAGAATTTATGATCGTCGTGCGAAAAATACCACCGTGCTAATAAAAACAAAAAGCAAACTGATCCAATCTGCGTTACGATTATTCTGAGTGGAGGTTTAAAGGCCGGTTCATGGGCGTGTATAGGAGTAAATGGATGTTTATAATTAATTTTGATTTCTATTTTTTCTTCTTCTGTAGGGCAGAATATGATGATCATAATTAACAAGTGTCGCTGTTTGCTGCACGATCGCCGATATGTCTTCCGGTATAGGAGAGCGATGCATATCCTGTGTAAAGTAGTGTTCATTTCAGATTTACCAGCAATGAACCGGTTACAGAACCCCTTCACAAGATAATATTTTACGCGCTCAGTATAAAACACATTAAAACGCAGCAAACATTCCTTTCAAGCAAGAATTTTTATGCTGCTTGAAAAGAATTTCAAAGCTTCTGACGATAATAAATGTGTTACAAAATACAACACAAGCAGCTCCCGCTTCGATTAACGCTCGGGTCGGTGAGTGATGGATGGTGTGCCGAAGTAGCTTCTTGTTTTGCTGCCGGGGGTGAGTTTCGAAACATCTCCGTCCGTTCTAATCTTAATGCTATCAACTATCGCTAACTTCGTACTTCGTAGATTGTCTAGTATTATTCAAAAACCATTCGAAGAAACAAAAAAACCTCATACCAACTGTCACATAAATTCAAAACCCCTCCCAGCAAAAAAAAACCTCCCATTGTTTGTGTGCGCTTCGATGTTAAGAATTGTTCGCAAGCATCACCTAGCAGTTGCGCTACTCTAATCCTCAGCACGATTTTTCGCCGACCAGCCCCCGGCCGTTTATCACGTCCGAATGAAGCTAATCATTTCGGTGAATGTTGCGAACTGCATACGAATGTTCGAAAATAAGAAGCTCGATGCTCGAAAGCGCTCGTGTAGCGATTATGGTATTTAATGATGACTGATTTATGCGCTGTTCCGTCCACGATCGGCGGCTCGATCACACGAGCGTGCTTGAGGATGTTGCAAAACTATCAATGGGGATCTATTTTTTGTTGTTGTTCGATGGTATAAATGTTACGACAGCACGGATTTAAAATATTGAAACGACGAGTGATGCTCTTTTTAAAAAACGGCAAATTGTTTTCGGTGAGTTTGAGGACTTAATGCAACAGTGTAGAATTAGATTGCGTGGAAACCAAACACAAAAACAATGCTTGAAGAATTGGCGATCAAAGAAAATGCTATAAAACATTTTTAGCAACACAAATCTAACAGAAGCTACCTGTGTAAATGCATTACAACAGAATCCTGCCATAAACTCGCTTGAATTGTTGTCTCGAGTGTAACATAAAGTTCATAAAGTTCTTAGCATCTGTCCGGAACACAACGCCAAACTAATGCCAAACAGTACATTAAACTGTCCCAACCATCAGGCCGATGTCTGCCAGCATTCCATTTAAGCACTCTCTTAAGAAACGATTGCCACCAGATCGTTTTTATGGAGCTGGCGAACAGCATTAGAAGCTCACAAGGTTGCGAGCCAACATTCATTTTTTGGCAATCTACGACGACAGACATTGTTATGGCATTTCATTTTGCTTTCCATAAATAAGCACACCGAACGAGCTCCCGAGTCACCCACGATTGATTTATGCGACCGTTTCTGATGTGTTCCTTTCACTGTTTTCACATCCTTTTTTGTTTTTGCTACGCTCAATAATCGTTTTTTAACGCATAATGCACACACCACATCTGCCCGCACGCCTGGGATGATGCCTTTCCCCGTTTGAATGATACTGTCAACATGGTGGCAAGAAAAAATCACACACACGGCGTGCGAAGGAGAGAGAGCGCGAATCGCATTTTTGCTCAAGAATGTGATACGCCAGCACTGGTGAGTGGAAGCATGGCTTCTGGTTTGTGTTTTTGCGGAAATAATTTACGATAATCGTTCATCGGTTCATAAACAGCTTCGCACTCTTTCCGAGAGTGGATCAACGAAAGAATGATGGTTCTTAGTTTAGAGTAAGTGCCCTTCAAACGAACGGCTGAAGATCAGGGTTTACAAGTGATCCCAAGAATTGAATCACCCGTATGGTGGACGGTGTCCCATGAAGATGTGAAGAGAAGAGCAGAGATTTTAACAGGGGGGAAATCACAACCAAGGTGGACTGTCAACTTAAACCAAGAAAGGGGGAGATCCTTTTGATTTCTTTGACTCATCAAAAATCCAGACATGCCAGAGCCGGTTAGCTATGAGCGATTCGTGCTTCATATTATGCACCTTGTGTGACTCATACTTTTGGTATGTGCCATGTGTAAGAAATATGTTTGAGTCACGCAAGGTCTACACAATCTTTTTCGAAATGGAATTAACTTGCTAGCGAAAGTGTTGCAATTGTTTAGAGTGTCATAGAGTTATCCGTAGAAAGTCGTATCTTTTTCATTCCACACAGTTAGTATTATTTTTTCCACATTCCTCTATCAGTCTATCTCTGGGTTACAGTATCGTCTGCTACCAATGGCACAATAATCTTAAATCAAATGGAAATGCAAATAATGGACCCTATTGCACTCTCAATTAAAGTAAACAAATAAAGATTAAAACGGCAAACACATTGGTACGGCAGGTCGTAGATTACTCGATCGTACACCACACCGCATCACATCAAATAAATCATAATTGTTATGAACAGCTGCTGAACGTGTTCGCAATGCGATACTTCTTCGCCCATTTTAATGCTAATGAGTGCGAACGATCTCAAGCAAAGCATTAAAAATAATGTCCGACACACATCATTGGCAATTCTTTTTCTCTTTGTTTCTGTTGGCGAGAGAAACGAAATCATCAATCGATTTATTTTCTTAATTCAGGGCAGTTTTTTAAATGTCACACCTTGCCGCCTTATGTTTGGCCGATTTTTATTCGAGAAGGAAATCGATAAGAGATCATGAAATAGGCATGGTAATTGCGTTGCAGCAGTATAACAACCATATCCCGGGGCTCTGATGGTACCTGTTGCGGCGACATATGGATAATTATGATGATGACGGGCAACCTTGATATTGCCCCGCAGGTAGAACAGATTTTATTTTTAGGGATCAGTACAGCTACACACCTTTGGAGGCCGACCCCACCCAGGAAATGTCCCAGGGTGTCTCTTCCTCAATATTTGAGGAGACTGAGATTTGTGGGATAAACGTTAACTTGAAGGTTGGTGATGGTTTACTGTACTATAATTTCTTTTTCATTGGTTTAGATTATTTTTAAACTATATGTATGTACAGTGAAAACATTTGAAAACATAACTTCTTTTTATCATAAGTTTGTTTGTAGGGTTGGCAAGAGCTAATGGAAGATAATAGGTAATAAATATCGCATTAAAAATACACTACACAAGTCAGCAGAACAGGCCAAAAAACATAATAGTTTAGTTTAACGACTCAAACCGGTGTGTAAATATACAGGCAAAGACGGTTGCTCTTGATTTCTCTTTTGTATCGGTTTAGGTTTACATCCTTTCGGAAGCCGAGATTTAACAAGAGAATACTCAACACGATTTTGAAAGCATAGCGACGCTTTTTTCATCCTGGGAGAATATAACTGGATACGAAAGAGGATGCTCAAAAGACGACAACCATGCTCCAGTCGTGTGAAGCATGACATTCCATGTGACATTCCAATAGCTTGAACTCTAAATTTTAAAACTCAAGCTATTGAAGCTAGGAGAATGGCTTACTCTCTATAGTAATTGGAAGGATGTGCAGAAATCTTGAACGATCTTTACACGTATGCGCTCTTTCAGCCCAGACAATGAGGTCTAATCAAACAAGGACCTTTGATAAACATTATTCCTTGAGCTGATGCATTTATATTGTTGTTTTAAGTAATTTTCTTTCGGCCATAACCAAAACAGCACTATGATTTCAGAACATGTTTAAGAGAAATAGGTATTGCTTAAGAATATAAAGAAATACACAATCCAGACAAACAATTAAAGTCGTGTTTTTTTCATGCAAACAGAACATTAGCTTAGAATTGACGGTATATGCAAATTTCCAAGATTTGCATTAAAATTATTAACCGTATTCCA
The DNA here is from genome assembly GCA_002091835.1 of Anopheles maculatus. Lineage (NCBI taxonomy): Eukaryota > Metazoa > Arthropoda > Insecta > Diptera > Culicidae > Anopheles > Anopheles maculatus. Next base: position 45,531 of record KZ063115.1, read on the forward strand.
AATACAAGCAGGGTTGGATTAACATCTCTATAAAATCGTTTGATAACCCGATTAGCTGATCTGCATCGGGAATCGATTTAACAACCCAAAAAAAGCGGAATTAGTCATAATTTCTCATCAACTGTTAATTTATTCATAATTTTCGATTAAATTTTATTGACATTCTGATGATTTTGCGATTCCACTTTTTTGCTACGGTTGTTTTGCGGTGCATTTTTGCAAACTTTGAACAATAACCGGAAAGTTTGCATATACAGGCGGAATTATTAATTGGTTTGTTAGCTCCGAGCTCATAATCTGATGACAAACTGTCCAAATTTAATCCTGACCGTCGGTGGTATCCTTCTTCTGCGCGTCTATAGCGTTGTTTATTACCAACTTACACGTATCGTGGCATGCAGATGACAACAGTTTGCATCTGCAATCGTTGTAGTAGGTTGAAAGCTGCCCGAAAACCTGAAAGCTTATCGCACTTTTCCATCTTTTCCGCTTTGTTCCAGGCCCGTACCTAATGATCGTGCTCCTTTCTGGTGGTAAAGCAGAAGGAAATTTTTTCTACTGTCGTACACTGCCCTGCGTAGAAGTAATCAGCAGTTCCCCAATCAACAGAGCTCACAACACCGTCAGCTCATGCTGAGCATACAATTTATGGGCATCATAAAAATATGTCATTCATTTGCGAATATTCACACATACGCGCGCGCTCGTGCACATACACACCAAACGTTAAACTGTTCGCGAAGACGTAGAAATAAACGCCGTTTCAGAGCTATTATGTTCGTGTATATGCTCGAGCATAGCCTATAATTTTGCCCCATACCGGCACCTTTGTTCGAACCTCTTTGATCGTGGTGTGATCCTTGCCATTTCCTGCAGAAACTAGCGGCAAAGTTTGACCCGCCGTCGTATGGTCGTGAGAATATTCGATTGCATACTCATGTTTATGCCCTCAAAAAGCCCCGGAGGCACGGCGATTGATTGTGTGTGTGTGTGCCCGTTGTTTAAATGAAAAACTATGTATAGCTACAGGAAATTGATCCATTGTAAAGCGATACCGGTGATTGGAAACGATCGACCGGGTGAGCATTTATTGACGCGGAAAAGGTGTAATCTTGGCAGATTATCATGCTGGGTTTGATTTATATCGATCGCGTTATTACAGTTATTTATTACAGCCAGGAAGTTTGCTTTATAAATCTACTATCTGAAAAGAGTCATTTTGCTCAGAGATTTCGAGTAAAACAACATAAGAGTCCATTTTGAGATCCATTTTTTTTTCAAACATACACTCTGTTAATTATGTTGGAATTTGAACTCCGAACAATTAACACCGCTCGTTACAGTGAGAAATTAGGTTTAGTGGAACTATGTAAATTGATACATAACACAAGCTTTTTCAAGTTTCCATCGTGTTTGAAGTCCTCCGCTAACAAAAAGTAAACAACTAGTTGTAGTCTTCGTGTTTGTTGTTCGTCTTAACAAGCACACCATACCAACAGTCAGTGAATACAGGGTTAAGCCCCCAAAACATAGGTTATTTGGATATTGCCAATGAATAGAATAAAGCACAAAAAGAATACATCAATAAAGCATCATTGCATCGTTATCTGAAATACACACAATGTTTGTCCTTCTCTAAAGACACTTGAGAAGCAAAAAATATGAGACTTTTAAGATTAATAATCCGATTATGGGTTTCCTTGCACCTCTTAAGCCTTTGTTGCATGAGAAATGCATTATGCATACGGCTTACATCACATGTTGTTCGTCATATCTTTATTGTTAATAAAAAGAAAGTAAAATTCTTAAGATGAAAAAGTATGGCGTCATTCTAGAGTTTTCGAGAGATTGCTTCTCGAGCTCTTAGAGAGGACAAGTTAGCCGACCCCTTTGGTAGTTTGCGTTTTTGTTCCGCTCAAGATTAATTTTCGCAACGGGTCTTGTGTGCGCATAAACCCCGTAATGTTGAACCCTTCTATTTGGTAACCTTCTCGAAACCATCGTTCCAGGTGAGAACAGGAAGATATTAATACGCATCTCGTATCAACAATTGTTGATGGTTGTCTAGCTGTATTGCTCTTCATAAATACGCATTACTTTGAGTTTGTACGTGCTGTTCGAGGGATGTCTAGGGTGAAAGTATTTTTCACGTTAGGTACCCTTATTTCTTGAACAAAGCCGCTATAGGACAATGAACCCTTCAACACATACAACCAAGAAAAAATGTGAAAAAAAAAATTACATACGAAGAAAGGATATGTGATGTGTCATATCCATTCAAAATATGATTACACTAGTTGTTTCCAGAATTTCAACAGGTTTTGTATTTAGCTAGTATGTTAGTAAGGACAAAATCGGTGAGTTCTGAACGAAAATGAACGAAATTGGAAGAAGCAGCAGGTTTGATTGACTTAGATAGTTTCTTTGTATTTTTAACTGACTATATGTTTGTCGTTTAAATAATCATTATTTTTCCACCAATCAATCATATTGCGTACAACCATTCAATGTTGAGCATATCCATTTCACTGGTTGAAGGTTGATCGAACCAATTTGTAACAGCTGTGTATAGTTTTACCAAACAATAACCGGTTTCATCCTTAACTGCCTCCCGAACAGTTGATTTCCAACGAACGAAATCTTAACCATCTGATGATCTACACAACATCTTGCGCTGTCATCGCGTACCGACACGCGTACCGCAACTTCTGTAAGATTGTAATTTTAGCTGCAAAGGCACACACGGCTGCGGTCGGAATGCCCCCAGGAAAGTATCACCAACATGTGATTCATTCGTATAGCTTGCTAGAACGCACGAACAAAAAAAAAATGCTCGGAATCGGGCGCTTATCCGCGGCGATGAAACACAATCCTCTCGCCCATGCGTAACAGGTAAGATGGGGTTTTGTTGGAAGATGAAGATAAGAAATCCCCACGACCCCCCCTCCCCGAGAGGAAGTAAACGTTACGAGGTCAGGAATCATTTCATTACTCACGATCCACACATCACGAGCGTCAGCGTACGATACACTATGATCGTGTGTGCTTAGGATGTAGTAGCAACACGATGGAAGATGAATTCCTCAGGACAATCGCTGCATCTGTGACTGAATCATCATAATGCAATGCATCGACAATACCTATTAGCGACATAACATTTGCCCCGCTGGTTGGCCATCGCGCATCTCGACCGGGAGCGTCAAGTAACATCTTTAACAACGTCTCTGATTATTCTTTCTGTATTCGGAAGCGACCAAGGAACCAAGAGCTCCGGCTAAAGCTGCTAAACTATTCAAACAGAAGAGACAGCCGAGAGAGCACATATGTTCGTTCCCTTAGGATGAGGTGCATAACAACACACGGCAAAACAGAAAACGGGTTGGGAAGAATACAAAATAAATCAAACATTTCTATTTGTTTGTTCACTCAGAACCCGGTGCTCGGCGGTGCTCCGGAAGAACCATTCTTGGTGGTTTCTTGGACCATTTGCATTGGTTCCGTCTATACGCACACACACACACACATACGCATTGCTTCTTCTCACTGGTCTTCTGTAGCAATAAAAAAAAAGTGAAACGAACTCGTTTCTTCGCACGATCTTCGACGAAATGCAACGGTGCATGTCACACCGGGTGCGCTGGCGCGCGCGTGTTCCAATGTGGCTTCCCCTGTTTTTCACTGCGCGTCGGAACATATGCCCCCCTTCTTGCATGACACATGCTTTATTTGTCGTGCACGATGGATAAGCGATCGCTTGCGCATAACGCGCATTTTAGGCAGTGGATCTTTACCATCATTTCGTAACATAAAGTGTTTATTTATTTGTTTAATAGACAAATATTTGTGTTAATAAGTTTAGATCAATATTTTCAATGTTTTTGGTTCCGGAGGTGAAATTATTATAAAGTAAAAGCCATTATTTTAGACTACCTTTATGTCTAGCTTGAACAACATTTTTAGATACAATGAAGAACTTAAAGACATGAGGAACGGCTGACATTTATCCTCCAAGGAACAAAGACTAAACAAGCTAATTAGCAAGACCAATAACCGTCGCCAACAATGGATCAAACCCGATGCCTATGTCCCCTCTATAATAGGCAAGGAACACAAATTCCAACTCTAATCCCAGATGGCCACATCGTGTTAACCGGGTTCCGATGTACTTATGCGGATTGTTGCTTCGGAGAGCTCTGGCATGCAACTGCACACACACACACACACTCTCTCTACTTTGTTCCAGGAATTCCTGGTGCATGTAGTCGTCGGTGCATCTCCCCATATCTTCCGAAGATCTGCGCACGTGGAATGCGTTTCACCTCCGGTGCATGGTGCACATGGTACCGTACAACCGGCAACTCAACAACAATTACGTGGCAATGTGCATTTCCCCTGTCCGTCCTCCTTTCGAGCCTTTCCCGCTCCACAATGCATCGGCGCGTCTTGATTGATGAATTGCTGACGTGTCTGTCATTTGTTTTGGGTGTCCCTGAGTGTTTTCTTCTATTTTCAGTTAACTTTCTGCTGGTGCTAAGCGTTTTCCATGCGCAGAGAAACATGGCAGAACAAAAACCAGAAATAAAAAGATTGGTAGCCTGTGCAAGCTAAAAACCCCTTCATTTTACGACCTTGCATAGCTCCTAACCCTGTCGGGGACCCATTTAGGCAAGGTTCTCGTCTCGCCTTCTGCAGTCTTTAGGCTAATGAGTGTACCGTACCGTATTATGTGTACGTTCCGAAAACAACAACGACACAGCGCGGTAAAAGTTTCCGGCAAACCAAAAACCACAAAACGATGCCGCTGTTCCGGTCCGGTCGACTGCAAGAAGCGTGCATACACAGCCCGTGTCTGGGATGCATCGGCGCCGAGGGAGTTTTGTGCTGGGCTTTTAGAAAGGGATTTGGTTTTGGCCGTGTTACATTGGTCGCACAGAAACACAGAAAACCCATCACACTAATCACCATTTAATGTCTCCGAACGAGTTGTTTCCCTCGTTTCCGACTCAATTGATTTCCCCAGCCCGATTTTCAGTGATGGATGGATGATCCGGTGGTCTAAAAATGGTACGCTCCAAAGTCTTATCAAACACGATTCGATATCAAGTAAAAACCGATTAGAGGGCAGTAAAGGGTGCATGGTTTTATGATCGAGCATCAGCTGGCTAGGAAAGGTTCATATTTGAAAGGGTCCATAACCAAGCCAAGCATGCCTGCTGCCTTCTGTTAATGTAATGCTCCTAATGCTTTACGCTGGGATAGGTTTTATTACGCTATGCTTTATAGGTCCTAGAGATTTTCAATCATCGATTATGCGATCATAAAAGATCATAGTTTATAAAACATTTGTATTTTTTATTGCTAGCTTGAAACATTCGTTTAAAATGCTAGGTTAAACAAGCATTTTTCTAAGAAACTCTGTGATTGCTGTCAAATTTCCTATTTTGATTAATTTCAAAATTTTCTTACCAACTTCACAACTAGATGAAGAGTCTTAAATTCAGAGAACAACGCAATCAAAAACAAGCTGCTGCTCCATCAATGATCCCTCTATATGAGTCACCGCACCGAACAGTCATTCAAGCTTTCTAGCCACGGTTAGCTAACGCCTAACAATGCACCGCAATGCAGCATGCAGCTGTAGCAAATCGCAAGTGAAAAGGGAAATAAACACATTTGCTATACTTCGCGGACATGCATACAAAACAACCGGAACTAATTTTTTAGCCTTGCGGCCACTTTTCGAGAAAAGGGAAAAGACCGTTATATTTCATCTTGTGCAGAAGACTTGGTACGGCTATATTTTTCTAAAACCTAGCAACAAAAAAATAATGCACAAAGTGTCGTTGCATCCTAACGCTGGGTTGAGTCGTGACTGTAAAGCTACATAAATTAAATTTTCCACTAGACAGCCGCATCTATTCCACCATCGCTAAGGGTACGCGCACCAAGGGGTAGACCTTTTCTTCCCTGGCCACACAAATCATGTGATTGCGCTGCAGCTAAACCCGACGCAGTACACGGTTCCTCGGTTGGGGCTCAGTGAACCGGACACTGATAAGCCCAGCGCAACCATTTGTATCCTCCGCTCTAGAAGCGCGCGAGCCGAGAAATACTTAGCTCGTGCAAATGCGAAAAAATCCAAATGACAAACGCACTCGAAACGCATCAATAGCGTTCTGAGTGGTTGGGCCGCGGTCCGCCGTTAGCCAGCTATCGATCGAGTTTCTTCACCTCGAACGATTGGACTGAAACTGGTTGAGCGTACGCAGGGAACAAGATGAAAGGGACCGCGGCATAGAATCGCCGATCTGCAAATCTGGTGCGTTGGTGAGCTTTCTTTTCACAGCGCTTGGCTCGAGTGCCCCGGGAGAGACGAGAGTCTCCCACTCAAACGATCAGGTTACAGTGAGCTCACAACAGTTCGGCCCTTCAGCGGTCGAGTATCATCAGCGATCGTGCACCACCATCCGCGGAACCATCGCTCAGGTTACCGTTGCACGGTTAGCGCGCGCAAACACACATTTGCACCAGTTGTGATCGTTTGTTGCACTCATGATGAACGACGGTATTGTCGCCTGCGAAAGCCTTGAAGAGGGCTCGCGCACTTGTTGACATAGCGTACCCGCCCGTACTTACTGTCAACCTGGGTGGTTAGCTACCGGGGGAGCGTTTACATTTGCGCGATCCTTCGACGATTGTTTTGACCGAAAAGAAACGTAAACCGTTTGCGTAAGAACGTCAGCGTAAACAGAAACGAGCAAATTGGTTAACGAACAAGAGGAGTTGGGATTCACTGCTTTTGTTCTGGTCCGCTGTTAACCCTTTGGTCAACGCATATGGAGATTGTAGATGATTTCCGGTGGAAAGATGCAGAATCATTTGCGAAATTTAAGGTCTCGTTGGAGGTAAGAAAGATGCCTAGTCATCGCAAGAGCCAAATCTTGTGACGCGATTTTTTACTTGAAAAAGATTTTTGATTGTCATCGTGATGTCACTTGCTCTCTGTTATACTGTTTTATTCAATTTTTACACACAATAGCTGCAAATTCTTCCTTTTTCCTATTTATTTGACATGGCACAAGAATGAGTCACAAATAGGACCAGATTTACCCTAAGATACCTTAAATATAATTCTTTTATCCTGATCATTCTGCCATAATTAATTTGCAACATCAAATAAAATATCTACTTTCCTTATACACACCCAAGGGTTTTGCAAAAAAAAAAAACAAATCCGGCCTCCTACACACAAAGCCAAGCCAGGCCAGTTCATTTCCTAACCGGTGGGTAGTTGCAAAATGAAACAAAACCATAGATAAACCTTCACGCTTCAGCATAACTGGCGTGTTTCAGTACCAACTACGCCTGTCGGTATGCTCGATGAATTCATTTCACTGTTCAGGTGTGTCTGGCCGCGAACAATTAGGTAAGCCAAATTAGTTTTTGCGCTAACTCCGTACACGTTGGAAGCAGACAAACTCAGGTGCCTACTGCGCCCAACCGATCGACACAAGGTGCCAAGTGTGGGCGTCAAACTGTTCATCTTGATAATATCTTTGTTGGCACTGTTTGAAGTAAATCCGACACGGCTAGTGTGTTGTGTGACTTTCGGGCACTAAAACAAACAGATCTGTGGAGATAAATGAAGAAGCATTAGAGGGATGTGTTGCAAAATGTTCACTAAACTGGAGCTAAACTGAATGCGATATTATTTTAATATACTTTTTGCTTGCCTTTACGGTCCTACATGAGCTGGCAGGCTATGGTGCAAAACTGTACGCACGTACGGCGTTCGTTTGGGGGGAGTGAGAAATATAAATGACCGATTAAAAGTCGGTGGGCGTTTCGGTGCCAGCAGTGTGTTTTGTCTTGCAAAGGCGACGAGCAGAAGGATTAGCATAGATAGTCATCGACAACATACAAATGATGCTTGTAACACACTGGTGCGACGGCGGCTCCGTTCCAACATCGTCTTAACCATCTATTTCTTTTCGGAGTGTTTCCGGACATTTGCAGCTGACTGCAGTGCATGCAGTAGGAAAGGCGGGGCAGAGATTAATCTTAACCGAAATGACGATAACAGACGGTCGAATCTGTTTAACTTTCGGGCCATGAAATCATCACGCTTGAACCGTGTCCATGAAGATGACCATATTCAATAGTTCACCAACAACAGATTCCCATCGGGAAAGAAATCATCAGCTTCCATTGGTCACCGGCATCCGGTAAAGGTAGCTAAAAAGGGGGAAACGCATCTCAGAAGTTATAAAATATGATCCAAACGTTTATGGCTAGTTGAGACCACACCGCACACCACCAGGGACTTTGATTTACACGGAACCGTGTCGGGTGAGTAGCATACAAACATACATATATTTCAAGCTCATAAACTCATAAAGTTGCAAAACGGAACCGAACCTGACCGCGGGATGTTTGGGAATAAAATAAAAATAGTCGACCCTACCGGTTACACAAAAACAGCAACCAACAGCGGCCGCCGGCAGTTAAAATGTGAAATAAAATCTGTACCGAAAGATCAACTTTTTTTTTTGCTCACAAAACCTGCTCAACCTTCCGAAAGGGAAAAGTGATCTTCCTTCCTGCGAGAAGACTATAGTTTTCGGAAAGGAACAAAATAAACCTACCGATTCAAGATAGAATGCGTGCGGCCCGTAGCGTTATGGTGCGTCATAAACAAAAGCACACGTAGAAACGCCATTTGAATCCGTAGTTTAAAAAAGAACCGGGAAATAAAACCAGCTTTCAAGGGAGAATAACGATGTAACAAAACTCGAACATGACTTCTTCCCAATCACAGTCAATCGATCGATCCATGGGGTATGCCGTTTTTTTTATTCGTCTGTCGATTATCTGCCAAAGGGTCCATATCATTTAGCTATAAAATGGAGAAACAAAAACATAAAAACTCTTCCACTGCTAGATGAGTACGGAAACCCCGAAAATGCCGAAGCCCAAACATCCACCAAACCTGGAAGGTCGTAAAGGTAAACAATGGCAGCATCCCGATTCTGCTAGCAGCGGCTTCCGAGGATCGCAAGGATGTGAATTAATGCGAAACGATCTCGCAGTGCCGACATGTAGCCGGCGAAGAATTAGCACTGCACGAGGGGAAAAACAGACACAATAAAATGCCAATACGTCAAGCAGGGACACTCGAGGGCTTCGACTTTTGTTTCTGTCCGCGTGTTTGGCACTCTCTTGCAGACTTCCGTCGAGAATGATGATGATTTAGTGGCGCACGGAAAAAAAGGAAAACAAAAGAACAGCAAGCTTGAATAAACATTTTGGCTTACAAATTCGGTCAAACAGGGAAGAGACCTTTACGACACAACAGTAAAATCGGATGCCTTCAAGAAAAGCCGGGTGATCGGTATCGTAAAAAGTGAACACATTGATTTGATCCGATACAGGCGAGGATCTTGAAGAAACAACAGTCCCCAGCGGTGTAAGAAGATCACACAATTTAACGATTGATGTCATAAAAATTAGCAACTACATGTACGAACCAAACATGACGTGGAAGCCTTTTTGGGGTCTTAATTATTTACGCCAGAACAGCACGCTGTTGCGCTCAGCAGAACTGGTTGAGTAATAAAGTGAAACGTATTCGCGATGCGTCCGATTTCGCCAACAGGGCATACTACTGGACACAAACAGCGCACAGGGACGTATCATCCTCGAAAACACGACCGTATCATCCATCAAAAAAACGGGGGAAAAGACACTACTATCAGATAATAGAGGGAACGAAAGCGACGACCAAACGTAACGTTCCAGACTCGAGGCGAATGGAATGATAAGCGGACGACATGAGACAACGTAAAGTATCACGACGACCACAACCACCAACCGTGTGGTAAAGTCAACGTATTATGCGCGCGTGCGATAGTCGTATTGTGTGTCGCGGCGTTGTCTTAGTCCAGCAAAAAAAAAAAGACGTTCGTCTGTTACGAAACTTATGCCTCCCCTTCACTGTGGTGGATATGCTTGATATGAATACTGAAAAAAGGGACGACTTCTTTCAAAAGTTCTTATTTCTTCACGTAGCAATCGAAAATGGTTTCATCACAGTGAAAGAAACAAATTGTTCACCCCGTTTGTAAGGCTGCGATTCATATCGAGAATGAGAAGATGCATGTAATCGCTTTACAAATGAGCCTGCTGACAGCATGCTGTCAAGTGACACAAATCGACCGTTTTGGATCCAAAAATTTATTGATCCCGTTTGGGGAGGAGTGCTCGAAACAATCACTCTCTCGTAACGGTGGATCAGGCGCAATGGTATAATCCCCCATCGATGATCCGAACAAGAACATGTGATTCACACTGTCACATATGATTCTTTATTTTTGGAAGAACCACAATCGTATGTAATAAGAACATGTATATGTACGCCAAAAAAAACCTGCCATTGATAAGATTATACAGTTTTTGTTTCTTTGAATCTCTTGAATGATCCGAGCGTCAACCCAGGGCGGTCTTGGTATGGATCGAGTTGACGTGAAAGTTTGTGCTTCGGAATAAATATTACTGATACTGTACACTTTAAAACTGTGCTATTTATAGCGTCTAGGGGTAGTTAAATTAATTATTTGACTCTCAGGTCTCCTATATGTTTATACTACTAGCCTTTCTGCAAGAAGAGAGAACGAACTCTGATTTACTATTAATAAGACATTCTTAGTCAACATTCAAGGAGATGCGCACAACGCCCAGCAGGAGTTCGAGTGACTGATTCGCTAATATTCATTTTCCATTTGATTACTAACCAGAGGCCTTATCATTTTAATGTATTTGTTGACGAAGAAACTCAATCACAACATTCGAAAACCTATGTAATTTGCATGGTTAAAAAATCATCCAACAACAGACAGTCGATTAGCGAGATGGGAATGTTCTGTTCCTCATATTAATAGCAGTTGATTTTCCCGCGTTTTTTACGCACCGTTTAACTGCACCCATGGTACTACGGTGGCGATCGAAACCCGAATTGACAGGCCTTTTTTCTTGTAAGATCTTTATTTTGCTAGAAGGTGAGACCGTGCGTCCGTAAACACATCTGATCCTTATCAGATCGAGTAATCGACGACAGTTCGAACTACTTGCCCCGGGGACGCACGAGATTCGATCGAGGTAGCGAAAGGAAAGTAAACACGCTCCTCCGTATCGACAACCCCGTTCGGAACTACGGAACTACGTGTAAAGGTAAGAGAACTAGAGGGGAACTGTGTGTAAAGTTGTACATTTACCTAGCACCAGTATCAACGTGTCAACTGCCCGGGGAAACGTGATCTTGGCTTTTGCTTTGACGCATATCTTCTGCGCCTCGACGTCCGCCATTTTCGGGAGGCACTTGATGCAGGACAAATCGGGATTCCACTTAACACTTGAATGTGTGTTTGTTTTGTCTAGAATATTAATCCAGATTGGGTAGTTTATTATTCTAGCTGCACGATGATAGTTTAACAGCACATTGTCTTTTCACACGATCTAACTAGCTTCCGATTAGCCCGCGTGACACGATTTGACAGCTTGTGCAGATACGGCCACAGCATCTGCCTGATCAATCCTTTTTGTTCTCCGTACCACACTCTCACCCGATTTTACTCTTTTTCGCTCTATTTCACAGATTCCATCGTCTACTACGCAGATAGCAGAATTATTGCTGAGCACTGTTGGAATTATTCGTTATCATGTCACATTGCCTGCATTTTGTGGCTGTATCGAACATACGACGCACTAAGCAGCACTTAACTGGCCACTAGCTGCAGTAAAAACGATCCTGCACAATCAACCACTTCCCTTTTGGCAGCGCCTGGGAACACTTTTCAAACACTTTTGAGGTAACAACACAGGCTACTACAATGGGGGACTCTGCACTTAAAATTGACAGTTGTCAACTTTCCAACGCCTCTCTTTCTCTGTTCACGGGAGGCTGTGAAACGCACGAGGGCATCTGTTGTGATTGTGCCAATAAACGTTCATTCCCCGGGTTGTGTGTGTGTGTGTTTTGATTGCTCACCGGGATGGGGGGGATGATACTGCGAGTGCAAACTAATCTCACTCACTCACTGACTGTGCTACTCGCAAAGCGTAATCTGCCAGGCACGGCGACTAGGCCACTCGTCTGCTGTCACAATTGTCAAAAGTGATTCCAGGCCAGGCAATAAACAATTCGCATACCGGAACAACCAATTGGCTGGCTAACTATATTAGCCGCTGCAGCAATTGCAAGATTAACGGAAATTAGGTATTAAATACAATCCGTCCTCCACCCATGCTCTACTTGCGCGCTCGGTTGGGGGGAACTGTCTCACTAGCAGCATTCAAATCAATTTAAATCGTTGCAGCATGATTTTGTTGTTTCACTGCGTGTCTTTATGACGATCCACACGAACCATCCACAGTTGCGCCGTTTGGGGAGGCTTTTTATTTTTATTTCCCTCTTCTTTCAATGCTGTTCCACGCTTTGCCGCAGTTGCCCCAATTGTCGATTAGGACAACGCGCTGGACGTTTGGTATTAATTAATTAACAAAATGTTTCCCGGGGTCCAATTTAAGGCGCCGAAATAACTTATCTCTTGCGCTGCGTCGCCTTGACTCGAATGATCTGCTTGTTTTACGCGATCGTACTACGATTAGTTAGGCTTTACGTAGCCAATCTTCTTGCTAAGCGGCTGCAAGGTTTAAACTATCGTCAACGAACGGGCACGGTCGCGTTTTTTTGCCTGGTTTTATTTTCCTAATTCCTTTCCGGTTTTGGTTTGAAGATTGCGCAGTTTCTACACACTCCTAGACCGTCGCACCGAATACAGACTACGTGTATGATGACCATAAAATGAGTTTAAATTACGTTAATCACTGCTCTGTAATCTACAGCCCGTCACCGGCTCCCTAGACGCTTGGCACACGATTACTCCCGATTCGCGGCCGTCGTTTGCTTCGAATTTTCGAACTAAAATCACACACACACGCACAGAACAAGCCGTACTGATAGATTGTGAACGAAATCAAAATAAAAACACACCACCGTTCACCCCGTTCGATTTCCGCACAATGGACGAATCCGGACGACCCGTCGTACTAAGCGATCGATCGAACGATCGATCAATCTTTCAAATCAGCATTAAGCTTAAGTGTTGCCCGGTGCTGCGGCGAACCGACCGTAATAAACAATGTATCAAAACACTCGTGTCCTCGCAGTGCCAAAGGATCGCGGTTGGGCGCGTCTTTTTTTCCGAACGATTTGCGAGCGCGTGCACACGTGCTTCCCGCTAGACTTCACGCACGAGAATGAACGAATGGAATGAATCGGCCGGCCACTCATTTTCTAGCGGGGTTGCGTTGCTGATTGTAAAACCAGAGTTGTCAAACGCGGCATGAGGCGATGCAATGAGGGAGCGAATCTAGGAATTACAAAACACAACACGTGTAGATCTTGAACGAATCTTTAACGATTTTTGTTAAAAATGTACAAAAATTAAAATTATTGTTTTATTTTTTTTTATTTTAATAACATTTCATACACTTTTGTTTCGCGCTAAACGCAAAACGACTTTTGTGCGTGGGTTGAATTTTTGAATTCTAACTTTTATTAACTTTTATTTGGGGCGTTTTCGTAACAAAACTTTCCTACGTTGTGTTTCAGGTCGTAGTACTTTATATTTATTTTTCTTTCTTGCTATCTGTATCTCTCGTGTGTCATACCATTATGGCACACTTCCTTCTGACACGCTTGCTTCAAATGCTTGCGAAGCGTTTCGCACGAACAACTACTGTCTACTCTGATGTTAGAACGTTACTAAAACTCATAGAGAAAAAGCGGGAGGACAATCGAACATAAAAACAATTACACGATTCATTTATGTATCTGATTGCTTTAGCTGAGTTGACCAAAACGTCAGATAAAGATTATTACGAAACAAGATTTTTTTTACTAAATACACAAAAACGGATGTCCCTTTGAAAGATATGCGGAAAAATAGTTTTTACAGTAAAGGAAAATATTCTGCGTCTTTAACATCGTCCCATCGTTCATTTTAGGTATATAGTTTATTTTAAGTTAAACAATTTAATACATTATTTCAAACTCCAAGTAATCCTAAAAACTACAAAATATTCACAGAAAATTAAGAAAATTTAATTGTAGTAAGGAATAGTTGTGATGGTCCGGTTTCAGAGTTGGAAGCGTCGCCGGTCTTCGCACGGCGGAACCGAGTATCGAACCCGGCCCGGACCGCCTATTACTCAGCTACGGGTAATACAAAGTCATAGAAAGCTAATAATAGCAGACCTTGCGAGGTTGAAGTACCAATGAAGAGTAAGAAGGAAGGAACACTTGTTCGAAATATCAAAAACAGAACATAGTACTACACATATTTTACTAATTAATGCTTTCTGTTTAAAAAGCTAGACAATACAACGTCGAGCCGTAATAATGAGAATAAATTGAAAGATCTGTTCATTATTGAAAACGAATTCCCTGGAAAAGAAAAAAATGCACCACGCTTTACTGTTTTAATTCTTGGTCATTAGACCTATAATAAGACCTGTTAGTTGAATAAACCTTCTTTTTGCTTCCAACTAATTGTGATCGAATACATAAAATTATTTTATTCATTTATTTAGAGAGGCTTTGAGCCTCATAGACCACATTCGCCACTATTTAAAGGATGCATCCAACGTTTGAAACATTGAAACTCAACGTTTGACATGCCTGAACACTCAGCTGCATACGAATCATTTTTATTCAGCTTCGATCACTCACTGCGTGTGCGAGTGTCATTCATCAGTGGGGAAATGTACGCAAGTGTTTTGAGTAGGCTGCAGTATGGTATTTACAAATACTCTCAACACTTGTTTTGATTTGTTTTTAGTAAGTTTACATCTGCATATTCTAAAGATGTTCTCACAAAATGTTTCCAGGCCATTCAATGACTAATAAAGTACATATTTCGTATCATCAACTATCTTCCCTTTAATTTATATTTCATTGCTTACCCTAATGAAGATAGCAAAAAAACCGTGCAATAAAATTCATTCTTGCACAAATAAATTGCGTAGTTTCTAATGCTTATACCTTGCCCCATATGATACTGATCCTGTAGTGACAGTGTCAAGTCATTCGTACCATAAATTAGTTGGTCTAATCTAGTTGGAAAGGTAAATACGGTGGCGTAGGATAAATATTTAGACTTGTCAGCGTGATCTTGCTCGCAGTTGTCTGGTACCATACTCAGATAAAGATGATGACCGTGCACTATCAGACACCTTTCGCTTCGACAGATAGCGAGCGAGAGAGAGAACATTTTCATCTGCTTTGGGATTCACCATCGTCATTCCGTTCCGGTTTGCCAAAACAAACCGTTTGATCTTGGCGCTTTTCCTACCGTAAGGATCCTTACAGGTATAATAGTTATACCTTGAGGGTTTTTGAAGCTGCTACCTGAGCTTACCTTTGACCTACGCGATTATCACTGGCCATAAAGTTGACAGAATACGGCAAAAAGAAAGAGAGAGGATGAACAAAAAAAGAAAACAAATCATCTTTTCGTAAAGAGATCATTTATGCTTGATTCATTATTGCACGTAACGTTTCACTGACTTTCCCATGGAGGTTTTGTACAGGAGATCGTCTTTGAACACACCTTTTTTGAACGATGATGCACCATCTTTTCTTATTCTCATTTTTCACACAAGGGAAATAGGAGGAAAATGGGCGAAACAACACAAAGAATGTCATTACATACGTCCTCCTTGGGTGAGCAGTAGAGAGCAGAGGGATCTTTTCAATCTTAACGTATATGAACCGTAAGAAGGCGTGGATCAAGCTAAGCAAGGCCAAAAATCATCAACTATTATAAGCGAGAAACAGAGAAAAAAAGGGGCACAACATCCCTATCGTCCTCGTTGAAGGTTGATTTACGGCACAAAAACCCATCGGCATAATAACAACGTTGATCCGAATCGAGTAATCTGCCTCGAAATATGATCGAAGGCAATGAATCGAACGGACGACGGATTGGATAAGTGTCCAGCTTACGATATTTAATAACAAACGAAGAATAGTTTCCATTCTGGTACGCTCCAATGTTTTTGGATAATAAGATCCATTCGTATAAGCATCATCATCATCATCCGATGCTAAACAACACATCAAGTTTTGACACATGGCAACATCGAGATGCCGGCAGGGTGGATAAAATAATAAAAATAAAACTAATCAATACAGTGAATTGCAACCGACACCACCACCACTGGATTACAGGCATGATCCACAAATGCGTTCATTTTGCATTTTCAGTGTCAACTTCCATGGGCCCACCACACAGTAATGCCATTTTCTCAATCATTTCCAGCTGTGCCCAAGACGCTGTGCTTCTCATTCTGGATGAAAAATGTCCTCTCGATTCACACTCTCAACTTTAGTGGCCCATTAAACCGGACAACCGGGTGACCGTTTCCGGATCGATCCACTGTTGACACTTGAATGCAGTTGCATGTGGACGGACACTTGCGTACACTCCAACGGTAGTGGCACGGCCCTTCTACAAGTGTCTGTACGCGACGCTACCGGTTTAATAGAAACTGACACCGGCCATCTATTATTGCGTCCTCAACGCCTCGCTTTAGCGATTAAACTCACGGCACCCGGTTAGCGGATCGAGAATTCAAACTCGTAAAATCGGTCCCCCTCCAATAGAGAAGTCTTGTGGTAAAGGCAAAAACACATCTGCTGAAAGCTGAAAGGATGTGCATTGCGTCGTAAAATGGTGTCGCAATTAGTCTTGTAAGTTTACAGAACCAAACCGGTGTTGTAATGTGATACACCTACACGATATTTATTGGAATATACGGTGAGGTGGTCATAAAAATGGCATTACGCGGAGTATAGAAAATAGAAAGGTATTTTTTCTGCGACCAATCCATAAATCAATGGATTAAAAGATAGTTAAGCAGAATAGAATAAAAACAAACAAAGGATAAAGTATGTAGATAGCGTAAAACAAAACAATAAAATTGAAATAAACAGAATGTTAAAAAGAGCTCTTAATGCATACAAGTGAAACGAAACAGAAGAATGGATTAAGTAAATAAATAATGAGCAGATGTAATCTACAATAAAACAAAACGAAACCAATGAAATATTAAACGGGAGATAGTAAAACAGTTATTAATATTTAAAAAGAAATGTAAAAATACACATTTGTTTGAAAAACAAGATGATGATGATGAGAACCATTTAATAAATGCATAATGTTTGTAAGCAAAATACATTATCAAGCATCTATTCATGAAAAACTAAATTATACAAGACAAGCCATCTGTTAGTGAGTAGGTTAGCAGTTCGTTAAACAAGTTTTCAAATTAATAATGCCATTTATTAACACCAGAGCCGCGTACGGTGTTCGTACATACTGAAAAAGAATTCGAAAAAATGGTAATTAAATACAACACAAAACAAAAAACAACAAAACATACCCGTAGTGAAGCAATCGTTTCTCATTTTGTGGAACATTACTCAGTTTTTCTTCCGTGTTTTTGCCCCCCCAACCATTTTCTCACTTAACACAGGTACAACGAAAAAACAATTCTCCGACAAAACATAAACTTCACTGCATGTTCAACGAATTTGTCGTGTACTCATCAACGGGAGCAATAAATTTGAAAAGTTGAAATGAAATAATCAAAATCATCGCTGCCTCTCTCACGTCGACACGACGGCTAACAACCGAAACCGAAAAACCCTTCGGATTGTTACCAACGGAAATTGAAAGACGACGGCTAACAACCGAAACCGAAAAACCCTTCGGATTGTTACCAACGGAAATTGAAAGAAGGAACCAAGCCACAGCAAAAAAACAAACAACACACCGAGAAGGCTGATCCGCTTGTGGCCCCGGTTTCTTGATGCTTATCTTGCGGTCTCGGGTCGGCGAAAGAAATGGTTGGCTTTTTTTTAATGTTTTACTTTTGTTGGCTCTTGCGACGACACGCTAAACAAATTGCTACTGCCGCCCCATTTTGCTGGTCTTTTGCTGGAGATTTTCAGACGCTCTCGGTTACGATCACGATCTCCAGATCGTCTAGCGTTGGAGCGACCCCTCTCTTGAGGGGTCGGGTGATGATGTCGTGGCTGCCAACGGTCCAATTAAACGCCCAACGTCGTAATGGAATAATAAGGGTCTAGTCGAGTGGCTTGACTTCTAACCTCGGACTGACATTCCAGCCTGTGGCGTCCTACCCGGGTCGGGGAAAGTGGAGCGGGCGCTGGTCGCGTAAGCTGGTAAACCGATGGTGACCATGTCATTTTTCATGTGATTAAAATAAACTCATCCCGAGCATGACCTTCCCTGTGCGCTGGTCGATATAGTGCGTAGGGAAATATAGAAAGGGAAGTGAAAATAGACGCGATGACTTGCTGTGGACAGCTGTAGTGTACATGAACAACGGAACATACATGTCAAGAAGCACGAGTGCGTCTAACATGATTTTGATCGCAGTCCTTACAGTCCGTCACAGCTTAATAAATTGTAACAGACATTTGGATAACGTACATCGGGATACAATAGTAATGTTATTTTGCTAGTGTTAATATTGGAAACACATAAAATCGTTGATTTTTGTTTCTTGTGTTTCAGATGTTATCTACCAAATAAGATAAATTCATAAAATAAACGTAGATAAAGAAAGATATCATAAAGAGATGGTAGAAAAAAAGAAACAGGTACTGCCTAATGTAAAAATAAATAAGCAGTCAAAATTCGAATAAACCGACAATCAAAACAGAAGCGTAGACAGATTAATCTTGCGACCTTAATGCACCGGGAATCGAATAATAGTAAAAACGTCTCATCGAATCACCGATTAATCGTGGTAGCGCTGCCTGTGTAGTGCTTCCCACTTAAAAACAAACAAAGTAAACAAAGTGAACCCTACAAAAAACAACTCATAATTAATCATTCTAAGCTTTCCATTCGAAAGCGATTGCTTAACGTCACTCCGCTTCTAGAGAGCAAAAGAATCGCGGCAGACACAGTAATTTCAGTAGCCCCACAGTCATTCTGCTCGTACTGCGTAAGCTCGTTTCGTAACACATACACACCACGCAGACGAGGTTATTGATTACGAGCATGCTAACATGCAAGCAAAAACAAAAGCCCCAGAACGAACCCCACACATTGTCAATCAATAGAGTCGTGGTTTTGCTGTTCTATGTGAATGATACACGGCGAAGCGCCGCACAGCATGAAGAGGATGATCTAGTCCATCCATAACCGCAACGGTGGCTTTTCCAAGGACGAAATCGAAACGGAACGCACGAGTTAGAGTTACGGTTTGATATGGTGTGTGCTGTATTTAGATGATTGCCAACATATTACAAATTAATAAGCAAAATTGTATGTAATAGATTAAATACCCATAGAGGAAACATGCGTGTCAAAAGTGTAATAATATTTATCACAACAAAACTGCTAATAATCTAAACAGACAGAAAAGATGTAAATATTGACGACAAGATCGACGAGGTATCTTCTTTTTCTTCTTTCTTGGCCTAACGACCTCTTAGGTCATGCCTGCCATTTCCGGCTTACTAGACTTATTGTTACCGCATAGTTGGATAGTCAGTCCTCACTATGGGGGAACGGCCCAGATGAGACTTGAACCCCGGTCCTGCCGTGTGAAGACCGGCGCCGCTGTCGCATCTACCACCGGGCCGCCCACTTCTCATTGCAAGAGGTGAATGACACCGAAATCGATAGTTGCTCAGAAGGATTTTTCGGATGACCGTCACCGTCATTCATTGTACTTTACTTGTGTCATTCATTTGAACTTTATCACATTAATCATAGATGCATTAAAATTTTCGAACTTTGTCGTTTCATCTTTACTTACTTACTTACTTACTTACTTACTTATCAGGCTTCGTGGTCTTGGTCTGCTACAACATTCCTCGATACCGCTAACGGTCTAGCGCCGTCGTCTGCCAATCCAATATCCCGGCCGTTCTGGCGGACGCATCAACGCCATCACTCCATCTCAGTTTAGGCCTACTACGCCTGCTCTGTCCGTGTGGACGGTCTAAAAGGACTTTACGAGCTGGGTCACACATACGGGGCCGAAAATCCTTCTGAGCATCGTCCTCTCGAACGCGGCTAAAAGGGTTTCGTCAGTTTTGAACAGAGTTCATGTCTCAGAGGGGTATGTGAGTACTGGGACTATAAAGGTTCTATACAGTCCCAGCTTTGTCCGTCGCAACATGTATTTTGAATGAAGAAGTTTCCTCGTTGCCGTTGCATCTTCTTCTTCTACTTTTGTGGCTTGCTCCTAGGGAGCACGTCTAATAGACATGTGAATGGCAAACAGGACTCTCGATCGGGAGGGTACTTGATGCATTGGATCGGAATGCATTAATGCAGTGCGAGAGTTCATTGGTCGCCTGCAACCAGGTTCGACGCTTTCGATCGAGATCGAAATCTAGAGCTGATGTTTCCTTTCCTAAGGCCATTCCGGTCTTGAAAGAATCTCGAATCTTGTATTCATCAGAGGAAAAGTGATATTGTTTCCTGTTTCCAGTCCGGCTGCTGTTGGGGAAGCTTTGCCAGCAGGGGACATTTCAGTTTAGCGGTTTAATGTTTCCCCGGGTTCGGTGGCCGCCTGCTGGGCTACGCTTGGGGTCAGCTAGCGACGCGATACATATCTCCGATGCCCATTTATGATGCTAATAGGTGAAGATGACAAACCATCGTTAAACACCAAAAACCAATGAAATCACTCCACCACGCCGCTTGATGTGCCGATAAAGTACGTCAATTTATTTCCCTACGAATGACACTAGATTTGGAATGTACGCTTGCGGGATGGCAGAAGATAGTATAGTATTGTTTTTTAAACGCCCTTCCAAAGCGATTCGGTTAGGTGGGATATGATATATGATCGTTTTGGGGTGTTTAGTGTATCTGATAGAAATATGAAATAAAAGTCCTCGTAAACAATTGTGCGTGAGTGATGTTTTAGATTATTGTTTAAAAGATTAGAAAACATTGCTTATATGTTTGATAAATAAACGTATAATAGATGATGAACGATTAATTATTATGGCAGGGTTATCTAAATAGGTTTTTAATGTGCGAGAGATACCATAAACATTACATTTAGTTATCGAAATGTGATTAAAACGTAACCCTAGCAGGGTTATTGATTTACAGATATTTAGATCAATATACCATAAAAATTCTTACAAATACAATGTGAAGAATTACACATTTGCAATAAGTGGAAGCAAGTTTCCGTATAGATTAAAACATTAGTTGCACATTCAGATTCCTTTATAACGATCACTCTGTTTGATAAGTTTGTCACATTGAAATACAGCAAACCAGACATAACCTAGCAGATTCTACAGGCCATAGTTAATATTTCTTTTTGTAAAAAGAGTAGCTCATCATACTATTTATTGAAATAATTCAAAATATCTGCCTTAGGCATCGATTAAGACCTAGATCCGGCTCCTTAACCTGATGCAACTCCTGGAGAACCATGTCCCTAAGAAGGGCCCAAAAAACGGACTTAATTTTCTTCACTAGTTCCGTCTTGGTGTTCCAATCCAAAGAACAAAGATCCTGCGAGTTGGGAGGCCACACATTTGGCATCGCAGCGAAGTTATCAAAATTGTCAACCGACCGTTTTATAGTTTAAGCAGCCGTATAACAAGGTGTGGAATCCTGCCAAAACACATACGGTCTGCCATTGGCCACTCTAGTCATCCAAGGTTTTACGTTAAATTGGTACAGATTAAATACAGATTAAATTCATTTTAAGGAGGTTGTCTGTAGCCGTTTTAGAGCATTTTTTTAACCTACTTCAACTCATTTAACTGTAATAAATTCAGCCTTCTCGTGTTTCATTACCTATACAACCAGTTGTATCTGGCTTCTTAGACTAGAGATTATACCCATAACTGGATTATCAGTCTTCCGTACAGGAAGACGTTCCAGCCAAGATTCGATATCCGATCCTAGCCTGTAAAGACCAGCGACGCTGTCGTCTGTAATAATTTCTATAAATAATAAGTATGTATGTGTAAAATATGTTCTAGAAACTAGAGCAGAAACATAAACAAAATACTGAGCTAAAAGAACAACAATCTCTGCGTCCGCAATGTGAAGCGGAACTCAATGATTTAACCTGGGCCTTTACGAACTAGTGTTTAAATATAAAAACGGATAGGTAAACGCATGTGAGAACGCATAACCAGACCAACGAACACCTGCTGTTGGCTGTGGGCATCCTTTAGTTTACCGAACAATATTTTCACGCCCAAAAGTTATCATTCAATTATGATGCGGTTCATTCGTTTTCCAGTTCAATGCTAGCACAAAACGGAACACAAGTGGTGCGATATGAATGAACGAAAGAAAAAAAAAAAACCGCGTACGCTATAGCGCCAATTGAAGGCCACCGTAATTGCCTTACAAACCACCACAAGCGTAAAAAGCATCTGAACGAAACGATCTTAATGGATTTCTTCTCGCCCATTTGCTTTGGGCGGTGGTAATGTTAGTGAACTGAATTTTTGTCCACCTGTAGTGTAGATCATTCTTTGCGGCCGGCTGATTTCTAATGGTGGCGTTTTCGCATGACGATCCGCGATCGCGACGATCCTATCGAGGTTAATAACATCATCTTTATGCTTTCACCGATTGGGGGATGTTTCGTTTCAGCAAACCGGTCATTCCAATCGAAAAAACGACCCTCACTCACACCAAGAACCACCTTCCGAAATAGGTACAATAGAAGCATCATAGATCTTTTTCAATCGAACAAAATTGTTACCATTATGGGCAATGTGCATTTATGTTGTGAACATATGCTGGCAGATTCGAATCTTCTCCAAATCTACGATAAGGAATTTCACCTTTTTGCCATTGGCTGCTGCCGGTGATACTTATCAAGTGAGTTAGCAATCATGGAACCGATATCAAATATCCGAGTCATGCAAGTCATGCTTACGGGGCTCGTCACAAAATCTACACTGAACACGCTTTTGATTAACTAGAACAGTAGCAAATAAACATCGTTCTTACCTGCATAGAATGATCGTCGTGCAAGCTTTACTTTAGTTGTCTGTTGCATTTTGAACTGCATTCAAACAAACACACAACACGTTGTTATTGCACTTGCACCGGTTGCACGGATATTGCTGACGAATGTACAACAGAAACTCTTCCACTACACTTTCGAAGTAGAGAGGAACTTATCGATTGAACTAAAACGACACCGAGGGAAGGAATAAATATTTATTTCACCATTAACTTTGCGTAATCGCCGCACTAAACTCTAATCGTTTTGATTTGGCTCGCGAAATACGCGAAAATTTCGTTCACCAACACACGCGTACTGATCATTTGACAGATCACGTTGCAGGGGTGGTCAGGACAATTTGAAAAATGGAAAAAGATTGTGATTAAAACTATTTTTCTCTATTTTCTATACGCTTTTGTCTCACGGGGGATGGTTTTCGAAAGCTTAGACTAATTAAATACAAAATTTGACGTGTTTTTCTACAGCATTGTTAATTTTTCAAGAAGTATTTTATTTAAATTGATCACGATTTGAAACATTTCAGTATTCGATCGGTAGAACTAAACTAGTCGGTAAACGTCACTAAAAATCGAGCGCGGTTTGTTTACATTTGATTTGTTTACTATAATTTCACCCGGATGCCGCCTTTTCTTCACAAAAGTGGTGTTTTTTTAAAATAATTAGTGTATAAATGGCCTGTTGGGAGGAAATAGGTGACCAGGCGTATCTTCTAAACCACGCTAAAAGTGTGGAAAAGATCTATAATAACAATTTCGTGCTCGAAACAATTAAGCAAGCCTGTTACAATAAAGTACTCTTCCACATAAACGTTCCATACGATCGTAGAGAAGAGAAAGACGAAAACCATGGCGGTAAAAGACGAAAACGTATGAAAATAGTCGGTGCCTTGGACGAAACCACTCAAAAGGTAAATATTTTTAGATTATTATATTCTTATTTAGTTTCTAATGTATGATCTTTCAATAGATTTTAGAAAACCATTCTTCTATTCAACATAAATTGGTAAACATTCCGAACGAAACATACACCAGCAACAAGAAAGCTCTTGAATTTGTGGATCAGTTCAACTACTCCACCAATTACGATGGTGAACAATGTTTTCGGGGCCAGAACACAACCGAACGTACCATTGTTACCGAAATGAATGGCGAAAGTTTCCTGATACCTCCGCGCGTACAATTCATCAATTCTACCATCGATAGATTCACTGAATACATCCAGCCCGATGAAACATTTGACATGATCGTTCTCGATCCACCGTGGTGGAACAAATACATAAGACGGGTGAAAGCTGTTAACAGTAAGGCAGCGTACCGGATGTTAACAAACGCCGACTTAAAAGCGATCCCACTGGAAAGACACCTGCATAAAAACACCTTGGTCGTCGTTTGGTGTACCAATGCGCCGTCCCACATAGATGCGGTGTCGAAAGAATTCTTTCCCAAATGGGGAGTCGAACTGGTTGCTACCTGGTACTGGATAAAGGTTACCACCACAGGCCAACCGGTTTGCAAATTTAACGAACCACACCAAAAACAACCGTATGAGCGCCTCTTTATCGGGGTACCGGCTGGTTCAAGCATAGCCAAATCGGTTCCCCATGAACGGTTTCTCTACTCAATACCTAGTGCGATACATTCTCACAAGCCACCACTTTACGGTAAGCTGTTGCTGAATAATATAAGCAACATACTATAAAAATAGTATGTACAACCCAATCTTTCACATCGTATCGCTCACTTCGACGGCATCCATTTCAGATTTATTCACATCGAAATATTTACCACCGCAAGCTACCTGCTTAGAACTATTTGCACGAAGCCTCCATCCTTGCTGCACCTCGTACGGAATGGAAGTGTTAAAATTGCAAAACAAACGCCTGTACGAACTGGCCATGGAAGACGAAGACGGAAAGACGGGCGGATGCGTTGCATTCGAATAAATATGATAAAACTGTCAATCATAGCAGCACCACCAATCTGCGCACACACGTACGTACGCCGCTAATGGTGACCATTAGCTTGATCCGTTTTGTAACCGTTCGGGTTCATGGTTTGCCATCGCCAAAAATCTTCACCTGCCAAAGGAGTAAACGAAACGATGTGGTCAGTAGTTGTATGTGTGTTGGGATTGTATGGCAGAAGACATGATGCTACTTACACATCTCGTCGACGCTGTGAACCGCTTTCCATCCGAGCTCTGTTTCGGCAAGCGTTGCATTTGCGTACATGGAAGATATATCGCCTGCACGCCGTTCCTGAATAACGTACGGAATCTTGACCTTGTTTACCCGTTCGAAGGTTTGTATGAGCTCCATGACGGAAATTCCTTTCCCGGTACCGAGATTGTACATCTAGAACAAGAACATTAACAACATGACCCAATGTGTTATTTCTTATTTTTAGATCCTATACCTTTAATCCGAGATGTTCTTTGTCCAGTTTGTGCAATGCAGCCACATGCCCGGAGGCTAAATCCATAACGTGCACATAATCCCGTACTCCCGTTCCGTCCGGTGTGTCATAATCATTCCCGAAGATGGTCAACACATCCTTCTTGCCGATCGCTACCTGGCTGATGTACGGCATTAGGTTGGTAAACTGCTTCGTTGGGTCTTCCCCGATGCGACCGGATTTGTGTGCACCAACCGGATTAAAGTAGCGCAGCGCGATAATGTTCCACTTCGGATCGGCACGCACCGCATCTTTAAGCATCTCCTCGATAAAGTACTTCGTACGGCCGTACACGTTCGTCACGTTGCCGGTAGGGTTCTCCTCGGTAATTGGCAATCGTTCCGGTTCACCGTACACCGTGCAGGAGCTCGAGAAAACCATCTTGTAGATACCGAGACTGTCCATGACCTCGAGCAGGTTGATCATGCCGATCATATTGTTCTTGTAGTACAGCAACGGATTGGTCATCGATTCACCGACCGCTTTCAGCGCAGCAAAGTGTATAACCGAATCGATACGGTGTGTCTTAAAGACGCGCTCGACTGCATCCTTGTCGAGTAGATCGCAACGGTAGAAGTGTACCTTTTTGCCGGTGATCTCTTCCACGCGCTTTAGTGCGACCGATTCATTTTTGGCGGAGTTGACGGAATTGGTAAAGTTATCCAGCGCCACCACACCGTAGCCGGCTTCGAGCAGTGATACGACCGTGTGGGAGCCGATGTAACCGGCACCACCAGTTACCAGCACCGTGCCCTTCTGTTCACCCGTCATGTCGATGACAGTGGAGCTAGAAATGAGAAAGAAAAGAAGGAGACATTAAAAATGAATGGTTCGCAGTCAACATGGTTTCTGCAAGCAGTTAAACATTCCACGTTAACATTCGAACGGTGACTTTATCTACAAGAATCAGGTGAGTAATATATCCCTTAATTAGTTACCAATATTGAACATGGCGGCTTTAGACGTGCATTATTTATGCCATAAAAAAATCACGTTCCGTCATTTTAATGTCTTTTCAACATTTATTGAATAACAAATTTAATTGATTGTGGTTCAAAAAGCATTTCTCAAACATAATGCCATCTCTTCCCAGCCGGCCTTTCGGTAGTTAAAATAAATTTTCGAAATTTTTCTGCTCTTTCTGGAACTTAACGATCACTTACTAATCTGTTTTTGTGATAGAATGATCGGGTAAAGTACTGATATAGCGATTTATCTGAGCAATTCTAAAGATTGCCACTTGTGCAGCTTCTTTAAGCACTTGAGCGACCAGTTTTGGTTAACAATACCCATCTTAAGAATATAATCATTAATATGATGCGGTGCGGTGAACCCATGGATCAAAGTTGCAGAACATAAAAAAAATCACAAAGCGATAAAATCTTGGATTTTGTCCCTCATTTGTTGAGCAGATCCTTAGGACACAGTATCAGAGCAGTTTGTTTGTTCCATATGCTTCAAACAGGTGGTAGAAGCAAGAAATTAAACCATTCAACAGGTGGTAGTGGATCATTCAATGGTAAATGAAGCAAACGTTTGAAGAAAAACTTACAGTTCAAACATATCATTGCTTTGCTTAACATTGAAGTCAATGTTATTATGTTTTGCCAATTGTTCACGTACGATAACTGACCTTAAATCATCAAGAAACCTTGTCTGAGTTCCTCTATTCATCCTACATTTTAATCCATCTATAAAGCTAAACTCTTTCGTCGAAAATTGCCCCTGACGTAATCCTGCATTGTACTCAACCTCAAGCCATTCCGTTTGCTTGTAGAATGTAAACCCCCTCCCGAGAGGGTATGAGTACCACTAATCATCATCACAAACATAACGTTTCGTGCACATCAAGCCTGGGGCAGCATAAGATAAAAAACAGGTTTCAGAATCGAATTCTCGCTTCGTCCAGTGAACCTGGTTGTCAATGAACTTGTTACTGATTTCCGTTGCGTGCGTGAGCTTCTGTCTGTTCGGACTGACCGGACGTAGTCGATTGCGTAAGAAAAGCAGAAGAACTTCACGTTTGCCAGACGTTGTAGACAACATTCTTGACCACTGTGAAGGGGTACCTATCGATGGAAATAATGGAACTCGCAACGTGCAGTGCCCTTTATGTTTTCAAAGCCAAGGTTATGAAGGGGTTGTGAGAAATGCAGTGATGGACTGACGCTTGTTGGTGCTTATTTTCAGCAAAGGCAAAGTGTAAAGCGTTTTTAGATGGAAAGACCTTCGTGTGATTGACTCATTAGCTTACCGCGCACAAAGCGATCATAGTCATGTGATGATGTTGCCTTCTAATAGCGATTCATTGCATCTATTAAGTTGTTTCCTCCACTGGACAAAGAGTGCATTTAGTAATAGTGGTAATAAATTAAATAAGCTATCGCAACAAAAAGCATAGGAGAACCATTCCAAAGTGGATCTTTATGTTAATGTAAAAAAACATCTTAAACGCCATATTTCTAACCCAAAACCGAACATTTGTTGTTTCGGTGTGACATTTGAGATTGTAGGTCAACCTGTGCCACGATAACCCGTTAACGAGCGGTTGCTTTTTACGTAAGTGTTGCCGTAATATGTCACCATTTGTTAACAGGTTGTAGATATCGTCATTTGTACAACATTTTTCAATTTCCCCACAAAAGCCCTCGTGCCCTCGTTTGTCACCGTCTTCAAGGTCAGCCATCATTCTGGAAGAAAGACAGAATGCCACGTTGTCAGATCAGCGATCTTCGCACGTTGTTGATTCTCGCTCAACAGCGAATCACCATCGTGACAAGAATATTGAATGCACGCTACATAAGATGGTGTGCTCGCGTTCAGAACTATTTCACAATGAAATGTGCAAGGGAGGAAGAAGGAATAAATCGCGCTAGAACAGGTTGTTGTTGCGCCGTTAAACATCACGGTTGATGCGTTAAGTTTTTTCTCCGACGCTTGAAGCACCGTTAGCGGACCCCGTTCCACATTATTATTGTTTTCGAGATGGATCTGCATCTCGTTTCGATGCAGAGAATCCCCGATGGGCTTCTTTTATGAGCGAAGAGCTTCTTTTATGGGTCGACTTGGTCGAAATAGATCGCCAACGCTTTTGGATCCACTCTTTCTTTTAGACGGCTTTCTTGCGGAATAACAAACGCCAAAGCATTCCAGCGATGGCAGAGATGACTAGTACAAGTGATTGAAATGTGTTGTACACGATGGACACAATTCGATTGATTTTTGTTTTACGATAAACACAAGACACCGATACACTGGTCCCAGAACGCACTTATCAGAAGTTTGGAACCGCGATTGATATGTTTGGTTTGAAAATCGTACCGCTTTCCC
>KZ063116.1:6603-23163 GCA_002091835.1 Anopheles maculatus
CTAGGCACTCTGGTACCATTAGGATCTTTAGTTACTTCTATTCGCTCTCAGCGTCAAGCAATCGCTGTTTGGCCGGGATGCGATACACCGAAGCAACCGGTAATAGTATTCCATCATCTGTTTAAATATTTAAACGTTTAATTTACAATTTTTCAACATGCTGTTATTGTGCCATTCTCTCTTCCAAACATCCTTAGCACACTACGCCCGATGCCACTGTATATGTGTTCAACCAAGCTACGTAAAGTCGGCTTCACTTACGCCCTAGAACACCATTACCGACTCTCTGTGGCAGTGTGTATTTAGGTGCACCAATTTGATTTACGTGCCATCAAAAAGTTATACGGACGAAGCTCGGTGTACATAAGGCCGACAGTCCGGGGCACTCAACAGCAATGCAACGGTGGATGGTGCCTGCGAAGATGAGCATGTTTATGAGTCTTCATTAGAGCAGTTTCAGCTGCGCTAAGATGGTTACTTGTGAATGAGTGGCGGAATAAAAAACACGCTAAATTACCCCAGATGCTTCACGTTTGATGTGAAATACGGCGGTCGTTCGAGGCGGTGGTTGAGTAGCTCTCGGTGTTCAACTATCATAAGCAGATATGTTTATCTATCACATCAGGACTATTTTTAAAGTAATGGTTGAAAATCAAATATCAGGCAGGGTTCTATTTTTATATCTTTTTTGAAAAGTATAAAAAATAAAGTTTGAAGAAATTATAATATTTTAATCACTGCAATACGTAATTCTTTTGCTATAAAATATTTTTTTGATGTTATTTTCATATCCTCGCAACATATGGCGAACAAAATATTTAATGGTTACAGAAAATAATGGAGGAAAAGAAATCGTTTGATAATCAAATTAAGAACATTTGCCTCCAACCACTTTTTCTCTACATATTTCCCAACAGATAAAAGATTAAATATTCCCACCCGACAACAGATTGCTCGTCCATCGATGCTCGCTGTTCTTCCTGATTACATTACATTGATTGCCAGCCGTTTGCTGTGGTTGTGCATTGTTGTTTGAAGTGCGAAAAGTGTAAATACCCGCAGGCGGGAAAATCTTGTCCACGTTCCGGCTTGCAAGCAGTGACGAACCAAACAACAAAAAGGAAAATGCTGTAAGGTTCGTGCCATTATTGTAACTAATTGGCATGACCGTGTCCGAGTGCGCCGTCTCCGATTCAATCATCGGACAGGAATGGAAATTTAATTCAATTTATTGATAGCCGTATGTTTCACGGTGTCAAAGCAGAGGTGTAGACGCGAAAATGCGGCATCAAGCAGATGACGATGCTAAAGATAGTTGAAAATAACAAACACCTCAGCTGGTAGCTAAGAAAAAGGACAAAATTTAGAAAGCTCTCGCACTCGTTGCTTGCTTGGGCAAGCTTGCTCCCTGAGTTCCATTAATTTTGACCATTGATGGACAAAGAATCGAAATATAGTTCAGCATTAATTTCCATTAGCATGCATCAAAACAAATGCCCCAGCACACAAACTCTTTTCATGTCCGAACGTTCATGGCAGGCATCCGGTACCAGGCGCCTCCATGTGCGCACAGAACCTTCGCACGGAAGTGCGGCTTCAATTTCAACATGTTTAATACATATATATGTTCCATTTCGTTTTAGTGCTCTTTTTTTTGGCACCGGTTCTATTTGTTTTCATTCCGGACAGTTTTGAAGGAAAGCAGCAACGCGTCCAAATCACGTACACGTGCCGAACATCCGCATCCACTCCTGTCATAAACTAATTTATTTTCAACCTCCGTGTACACCCTGCATGGAAGGGACCAGACGGATCACAACGGGTCACCTGTTGTGTGTTTGCGAAAGTGTGAACGGAAGAGCACGCACTAGTCATAACTTTCCTACTCCTCCTGCTGTTGCTACTGCTGCTGCTGCTGCTCCATGCGATTCGATGGCGTTCCATTGGCACTGGGCCAATTTTCGCCCAGCAGAACGTTGAGCTGCAGAATTGAAAGTGATATCGAACCGTTAAAGGGTGTGTCGATGTTACGCGCCGGCCGGCACAATTCGAAACAGTAATAAATTCTGATCCAACACAGACTACTTCTGGTCCCCGGTTGCATCGCTGGCCTGGACTCTTTTCGCTTGATATGTGTGGCTTGCGAGTGAACCTGCCACTACACCAAGAACAAGAGCTGAACTATTTTCAATCTTCATGCCTCCACCCGGAGAGGGCTCTTTCGAGGTCGGATAGTTTGTTAGCAAGCTGGGCCGGATGCTTTCGACCTATTTTTGCATCTGGACGGGAATTCAGTTTCCAGCTGGAATATGACCACAACGAACCCGACCAGCAATTATTTAAACAATGCCTACGGAACTTTGCGGCTAGCGGAACGTACTATATACATCGGAACCGTAAGAACTGGGTGGCACTGGACGTGATGGTCCGCCACTGTCAGAAAGGAGCTACCATGTATGACTATACCAGACTATTCGAACCATCGCACATAGTTGGAAGTTGCATAACGAGTTGATGCTGTACAAAAACTGTACGCATTCGACCACACAAATGAACAATAATTGATGTAGGTTAGTATGGTTCGGTTTACGCCAATCGCTCAGTGTCATCAGTCGATTGCATCGGCCATCCCGGTATCTCTAACGTTTGCTCTCGGGCGTCGGATGTTATAACGATGTTTCTAAGGGTGTGAAAATAAGCGATTGATCGAATATACGACGCAAAATATTTTTTACGGTTCTTTTCCACTGCTTTTATATCGTTTGATATACGTTTTATACCGTCTGAAAGGTCTTTGCTAACGATGTTTCTAAGGGTGTGAAAATAAGCGATTGATCGAATATACGACGCAAAATATTTTTTACGGTTCTTTTCCACTGCTTTTATATCGTTTGATATATAACTGAATTTTCTAGTAGAAATGCTAGACTACAATATTTGCTTATTATGTTATCCGGTCATAGGGCTACGAAACAAAACTCTAGGGTATACGTAAACTCCAAGAAGTATGTAAACTCCTGAGCATATGCAAAGGGACTTCTTGCAAATAAGCTATTTTAAAGCTTTTTCGACAAAGTGTTTGTTTTAATACGTTTTAAACAGCCTTATTATTCCTTCAAATACGAAACTGAAGTTAAAAAAAAAACAAGTCTTTTGATCTCCGATGCAGATAATATAAGGGCAGTGTTAAAATTAAGATTTGAAAGGGCTATGTCTCCTCCTGTTTCCTTGTACGCAGTTTTGCAAGATTATGGGTCAAGCAAATCAGTAATGGCAGGTCCTCTCTTGAGGTTATAGAGCCAAATAAACAGAAGAGGTTTTTAGGTACCAAATGTGTTTACTAGGAATTTGAAATACATAGTACGTACAGTTTTCACTTTATTAAAGCTTTCTAATTTTCTGGTAAACGTAACAAAATCTAACCGCCTTCAAATCGCAATTTTATGAATAACATTATAAAACGGCATGCTTTTTGAGGACTACTGCAAAGTTGTATTTTACGAATAAACCAAAACAAAATTTATCGGAAAAAGACAAAATTGTGTAATTTTTCATCTGAATAGAAAACAAACTATAGCACTTCACCCTTGGCACATGAGCGACGTAGCTAGGGCACCCAACTGTATAGTAATCAAAATTGGCCATTTGTGTCTTCATTGAATAGGGTTAAGTAGTCTCTACACAATTGTTATTGCACAGTTCCAACTATGTACCAACTGTCAAGCAGAATTCAACATGATGGGATGTAGAAAAATATATGGTTGTTAGAATTGAGCGATGTCAGATAGTTTTCTGTAAAACAGAATTGAACGATTTTTAGAGGCCTGTCAAATTACCTAGAGGCTTGAAAACTATACATGAGGAATGTATACCAAGAATTTCATACAAATTGGTACAGCCGTTTCAGAGAAGTTTTTCTATTAAAGGCTAATTTAATTTTCTGGACTACTATTGTATTTCTAAAATGAATATCATTTCCAAAAGAAAACATTTATCATCCATAATGACTTTGAAAAACACTCGACTTCCTGGTACACTCAACACGTACGCTCCCCAAACTAGCACCTACTCAACAATATGTAACGACGTAGTATAACGCATTCGAGTCGATTTAATCACTTTGTCACTCGTTCTCCGAGGCACGAGATGCTACCGTCCCATGTCCCATCGTAAGGAAGCCTTGCCAAGTGGGAAACTTGTCCACCGTATGAGCTGTATGTGATGCAAAACAGACCATGACGCAAACTACCCACAGCTACCATTTCCACTTCCGCGCGCCCATTGCTCCCCGGAGACAATTTGCATTGCCTTGCCTAGTTGCGACACATACCGACCAACATTCATTTAATCCTTTCTTTTCTTTCCCGGTGCAGAAGAGGCAAGAAGCGTGTAACCCGAATGGTCGTTGTTGTGGTGTTGGTTTTTGCCTTCTGTTGGTGTCCCATACAGGTAATGGGGATGGGGAATTGGGGGTGTTCAAGAGGAAACTAATTGAACAAAAACCTTGTACCACGTGGCACGTGCTTAGGTGATCCTGCTGCTAAAGTCACTGAAGCTGTACGAACTGACGCACGCCAGCATCATCTTCCAGATCGTGTCGCACGTGCTGGCCTACACCAACTCCTGCATCAACCCCGTACTGTACGCCTTCCTGTCGGACAACTTCCGGAAAGCGTTCCGCAAGGTAAGCTAACCTCCTCCACGGTTGCACGCCACCCTTTCCGAGTTTGTGTTGGCCATGTGGAGTTCGTCAATTGTCGAAATGATTTATCGATTGTTGCAGATCATCTTTCACATCCTTCCGTTCACTGTGCGATGATAATGATCGCGTCTCGATCGCTTTCCGTGGCGAATGTTATGTGTTGCGATTTTGTTTTCTTATGCCCACCGCACCCTCATCACTGCATCCTTTTTCGCCCCCCTCCCTGAAAACGTGCGTCCCAGTGCGTGATTTATAGCCAATATGAACACCATGGCCACGGTTGGGCAATAAACAAACGCTTCGGCCACTTTTCACAATGGTAACTAAAGAACATGTTTCTTGTTCCATACTCTCTCACACACGCAAACACGCGCTTTCGCAGGTCGTATGGTGCGGTAAGCCACCGCCACCTACCATCCCACCAGCCGCACAAACCAAAACGACGCGCACCACCGGCAACGGCACATCGAACGCGGACGCCTTATGAGCGGAGGAACCGGCCGTCGACGAGGGCAGATTTATGGTGGAGAAGTACATCGAAATCGCGAGCGTCTGAGCGACGGCCACCCGGCGTCCACCAGCGTCTTCCGTTGCGACGGGAGAGTTTCGACTTTTTCTAAAAAACTAAAACCAAATCCCTCAGAGAGGAGGCCAACGCCGAACGCGGCAAACCACCAACGTCTGTAAATATTAATTTGTTGTGTTGCGTTGCTTTCATTTGGCAACAGAACTAGCGGCTAGATAAATACACTTCCCAGTTTAAAGCATCTTGCGATGAACAAATAGCAAATACCTCCTGCCAGCACAGCAACCCACACCTACGGTAATGACGCGGGTGAAAAACTTTGGTCATTATTCTAGAGCCGAATGCCCCGATACGCATGCCGTATCCTGGTGATACTACACCTCGAACACTCCACGAGACACCGCCGATCTCGAGGTACGTCGTCCGACAGCCAAAGATCTCAGCTATCAGCCCCCTGGGTTCTTCGGTTCGGAACGCCTGTCTGAGCTCGTGGTGGTCGTTGACTGTCGTTATCCATCCATCCGTCCTTCCCGTCTCCCCTTCGTGCGTGGAATCCTCGTTAAATCGGCCAATGCCGCGGCTGATTGATTTGAAGCGGGGCCAACTGGTGGCGATAGATTGCGTCAAATATTCGCCACATGGAGGGCACACTTACCTTACCAACTACAGTCAGTTGCACCGAAATGTAACATCTTCCCTCGGAGGAGGTCGATTAGCGCGTTAGTAGTAAGGTGGCAAGTAAACAAATAAACAAACAAACGCGGTTACTGTTGGGAACCGCCGTGTACGATTGGATTGTTCCAGTAAAATCTGCGGCTGACATGAGCGAGTGACAGTTGTGTTGATGGGCAGGCCGTCCGTGTGACTCACACACGATTTCATTACGTGCTTCTCTTACCGCCCACTGGGAGCATGTAATGACATTGTTTCGGGGTCGTCCCATGCGTAGCGAAATTGGAAGTGATAACGCCAACATAATCCGTCTCCCGGATTTCTAATCAGCACCGGCTAAACACACGTCCGGGAGTCCAGAACGGGAGACTAATGGTTTGGCAGGACCATCATCAAACAGCCGTCGACTTGGGAGCGCTTGGGGACGCAACACATTTGATTTGGTGTGACGCCGCAATGCCGGTTTCGGGCTGCGGCAGATCGATGATTTCTAATTATAAGCCTA
Source organism: Anopheles maculatus (assembly GCA_002091835.1). NCBI lineage: Eukaryota > Metazoa > Arthropoda > Insecta > Diptera > Culicidae > Anopheles > Anopheles maculatus. The sequence goes on from KZ063116.1 coordinate 13,009, forward strand.
TTAAGTAGTAAAAGTCACCACCACCGTCTGCATCCAGCAGCGCGTACCGACCCCGAAACGAGATAATCGCACAGATGAAGTTCCTGCTTAATGATTAGAATAGGGCGCGCTCCCGGGTGCTAAGGAAGCGTGTAGCCATTAGCAAATCGCACCGAATGGTCACGGTCCGCAAAAGTGATTTGCTTATCGATGCAGAGTACGACTGATGGTCATTAATTGCTGCTGGCTGCAGCACGTCTATAATTCGAACACCGAATGCTCAAACAGCCGAATTCGAACACCCTAAACATGGTGCTAAATGATGTGTAAAACATCCCACTGACATGAAGTCACGGTACCGGAATTATCTGCAGGTGTGCCGTGTTCCGTAAGGCGGAACCAAGCCATACAACGTACCGTTCGATTTCTGCCTCCATTTCGCGACAACCTGCTGGGGCAATGGCGCATTTTATGGTGCCACAGATCATTAGCTCGCGTTCATCATTGTTTGCCACAATACCCGTGGTGCGCGAGCTGACGTCAGCGAACGAATGAGCAGTACACAACAATCTGCTTGGATGTGGACGTGATGGACGTAGTATAAAGTCCATTATACGCACCATGGGAGATGGGAGAGAAAGTAGATATTAATTTAACACAAACACGCTAACCGTGTGCGTGTGTTTACAAAGTTTAAACCATGGTTCAAGTGTTTAGGAGTGTAAATATGCGTACCTCAATGTCCTAAAAACGCTCCAAAAGGTCCGTTGTTGGTTGTTATTAAAACACTAGAAACAATTGCATCTTGTCGGCGCTTTTGTCAAACTTTTGCAATTGCTGAAGCGTTATCGGAAAGGTTCGGTGATGAGTACACAGTGCGCTAGTATGATCTTTCCTGATTAGGATAAGCAGTCGAATGTTTTTATAGGTAAGAAGATGCATTTTATCTAACACTGGTTATATCAACTAGCAACTAAGGTTATCAACTCAACGGATTAAACATTAAACCAACGTGTAGTATAACTATGCAAAAATCGTTTTGTCTGAATTGTCGAAATGTGTACTACAATATGCTGTAAATCTGTCTCTCCTTTATATCAACGTAAAATTGAGGTTCAAACCTCTAGTGTGTACAAAACCAATGTATGTTTCGATATGATGTTACAAAAAGAATAAATTCTCAATTTTTTACCGGTCATTCACATATGTTTGTTGTTTGCAATTTGTAATCCGTGATACAGAAAACTAAAGTCGACTATTATTACTCACATTACGTTGTGTATTTTAAGTGTTTTTTTTATAAATGTCATTATCATATTACATTATGAATTATTTGTTAATGAAGGAATTACAGAGCATCTGATGACACAAGAAAAAAGCTACAAGAGGGGTTGTAAAGAATGCATAGGGATAAAAGGGACAGTTTTGAGACAGTTTTACGTATATTTTTTGTGATTCGATCAGAAACTTATTTCCTTTCGGTGAAGGGAGGAAACACAGCCACACATTAAATTGTTGTGCTGAATTTTACCTAACAGTCTGTTAGACTGCGCAGCACTAGTTACAGCGTTAAGCATGCTCATTTTCCCAGCGTTTTATTTTCACCTCCATAGACTCCACGTCCAATTGCAAGCAGCAAGAAGCAATCGAACAATTTTGTCTGCTTAACCACCCTCTCCAACACCCAGTCTGCGTTTACCCGAACGCCGTACATAGGAACTGAGGAACGAAAATTTTAATTTATTACCAGCAGCACAGCAAGCGTGTAGCACCGACCGGCAAAAGTACCGTTGCGGTCGGCGTTTGTTTGGTTCGCGATTGTAATCTTTAATGAGCAACGAGCCCTCAAGTTTGCTGTGTAGAGTTTTGAGAGTTTGAGAATGAGAAAAAATATGGCCTACGAAAGGGTTGCATTCCTTGCGTTTTGGGGGTTTTTCTTCATTTTGCTTTGGTCATGGTGCCAGCAGCAGCACCTGCTGTACCTGATGATGGGAGATATGGAGGTGTTTTTGATCAATATAGGTACCCACAGCGATAGGCATTTAGCGATCGGGACACAAAGAAGATGTTATGCCTGATTTGCCCCGAGTAGGTCTCATGCTTTTTGCCGTGATGGTTTCGTTTCTTTTGGCACGACACAACGCATAAAGTACGACCGCCTACAAAGTTGATTGAGTTTTAAGAATCTGGAATGAAAATTAGTTTCCAAAAGTGTCAACCCTTGTTGACAAATCGCGTGCACAATAAATCAAATCTCGAGTTGACCCAGCGACCTACATCAACAACACACCCGGCTTTTCACATACAAATCTCTAACGTGAAAGCATTTCTATCAACCTTACATAACTGACCTCGGATGATGGCATGTTTGATTCCCTGTACACGGTATTACTTCTTCCAGGTACACACATTAATTCGATTACCATACGTGAAAGGATTACGTGCTGCTGCTGCTGCTGCTGCTGCTGGTGTGATTGCGTAGCGCTCCTTAAGCAGAATGTGTTGCATTGTTGCATTACCTCGATTGGATACGGTCGTCCAATGCAAGACTAATCCGGATACTAGCAGGTCGGCCGGGTCTGCCCGTTTTAGCCGTCCGAAGTTTTGATCCATGTTTAGGTGCGTGCCATGTGCACCGACACAAAACGCTCCGCAACATACATGCTCTATATGGGGTTAGTGTTTTGTTTGTAGCTTGCTGTAGCTGTAGGGCTTCGACCGTTTCGTGTATTATTAGCACATTCCCGGGTACGGTAGCGAGCAGCGTTTTGTTCGCTAGTGAACGTGTGGTTTTATTGATTCATTAGCTAAACGGTTCGGAACGGAATGAGATCGATTAAGACGATTCAGCAGCAGCGGAATGGCAGCGAGCAGATGTTTGGGGCATTTGGGATTTAAGATTTAATTATAGATAAATTAGCGTGTTGCATCCATCCGTGAAGGTATAGTGGAGCGGTTGCAATGCAGGGTAATCTTTGTAAATGGGAGAAAGTTTACTTCAGAACTTAATGTGTGTTATGATTAGTGTAGAAAGTTATGCATTAAACAAGTGTACTAAATTTGAAGGGTAATGACAATTAAACTACCACAGTAACCTAAAGGAATTAACAAAAATATTGCTACACGGTAGACATTAAGTTGTCTGACACCTTGACCGTAGCTTTTTTTTGTTCTTTCTTAGGGATTGGTCTTTAATTCGTCTTAGTCGCAGAAAGATTGGATAAAGTCTGCCGATAGGGATACGATAGGGTCATTTAGGAGACTCCTTGACCAACGATATGTACCCCGGCAAACAGATATTTTCACAAGCGCCATCAATCGCTCGATGGTTTTGATTTATTAATGGCTACCGATAGCTCCAAAAAACAAAGCAACCATTGGCTAATAAACGGCACTGCTATAAACACCAAATGTCATTTCTCCATAATGAACATATCTCCGCGGCGATCGACCAGGAGCTATCGACGGCTGGAATACCAGTCATTGTCATCTTATCCTGAATTATATATACCGTTGAAGTGGGTGCTCTTAATGCTGGATATGAAATTGCAGCCTTACTGTGATAAATTCTCTAGTTTGCGCGTCAGATTTAGCCACATTTGAATAGTTATACTACATTGTTGAGTAGCCAAAATATGTCGCTAGAAGTGAATGATCGTAGAAAGAGGAGAACTCGAAGGATGCACCGCCATATTTTCATCATCTTCACTTCGGGGACAACACTTGTTGCAAATGAACAAATATTGTGTTAGAATTCCTTTCCTACTTTGGTTATAGCCGCGCTAAACCTATTGATAAGCCTGTAGTATATTGTCTCTGCTTTAAATACACAACAGACTATGAAGAGTTAATCGAAATGATAGGACATAGGGTAATTGAATGAAAAATCTTGAGATACAATCTATTTTTTACAAAATAGAGGCAAGTCGTTAGGCCTCTTCTTAGGTGTCTTTTACGGTCTGCAAGGTCATGCCGGTCACCTAATAGCTTAACTAGACTTATTGATACCAAATAATTGGAAAATCAGTCCTCAGTGTGGAGTATCCGCAGATCGGTGCAAAGATCGGTGCCGCCATCACTTCGGTTATTTGAAAAGAAGTGCAAATAGTTATTAGTTGCTCATTCCATCCACAATTTTCTAAGTTTTCCACAAATCTGATATATTAATTTCACTTTCATTCCATTTTCCAGGGGGAACAAATACTTACAGAAGTCCAGCGTTAGTCGCGTGTGTGCTGTTGGTGGGTTTTTTATTTCGATACCAATATTTTTGACCGGTAAGTAATGATCCGTAAAATTGCATCCACTAGTCGTCTGTCTATTAGTGTTTCTGATAATTGCTTTTCACCTCGCTCTCTCCATTGTAGGTATCATCCTGTACACATTCACCCAGTTCCACTCGACACCGGCCATCGTGACGAGCATACTAATCGGCGTTGGGATCGTGTTTTGCGGTGGCGCGATGGTGCATAACGTGTTCGTTTGGCAGCGGGAAAAGACGATCAGTGTCCGGCAGACACCGCTCAACCTAAACCTCACCCTTTCGCCACAGATCAGCACGATATCGGCAACGGCAGCCGCGGCTCACCAGTACCAGAACGGACATGCACCGGGCGCCCATCATCACATCAGTCTGAACCACGTGTACAGCAACCACAACCACACGCCACTCACTCACAACTCGCAGGCGAGCCACACGACACCGATCACACAGCTAACGCCGGTAACGCCCCTGTCCGGGAACCATTCGCACATCAGCTTCAACCATTCCTACGTTCCGCCACCGTACGCGGGAGTGCGGGCAGCGACGGCCACACCACCGACGCCGAAGGTCATCGGTTCGTTGTTAAACCGGGATGCGTCTGGTTCGGTCAGTCCCGGCATGCCGGGCAGTGGCGCTAACAATAACAACAATCTAGACATGAGTAATGTTACGACTGCCAACTCGCCGCACGAACTGTCGACGTTGGTTTGACCGTTGTGACCCACCGCAATAAAACCGTTAATAAACTGACGGTCGACGTAAGAAGACGACCGCATGAAACACTCGACGTATCGGCGGTTTTGCGATACGTTTAGTTGATTGTTTATGTACCATGTAAAGCGCAATAAGGACGATTCGATGTGGGATATTTTTTTCAAAGAAATATTCTTGCTATCGTAAAAAGAAAACGAATCCTATCGAAAGGTGATTAAAATAAGAAAGGAAAGATACTTTATACAATTATAAGAAATGACCAGGTTTACATGAAATCCTCTCCCCTAAGTTTCGTTGAGATTATTTTATTGAACGCGCTGCAGCTTATCGTGCAATGTGCAAGCCACATTGCATAGGAATTTGTACAAATTATGTATGCCTCAAATTTGCCTTTTTAGCATTAGTAGGAAACCATGAAGCATGTAAGGCAGATACTGCTAGATAGATCGAAGACAGAATTGCGCTCAAACGCCCATTAGCGGACAACGAGTGATAAATGTTTAAGAAGAGTATTTATTGTAGCTGTGCCTAGTTATTGGAATGAGAGAGAACGAGAGTCGATGAGATACTAATGTTGGCACTGCGCGGTGCGTATTTGTGTACCTTAAATCCGTGAAACATTTTTAATCAGCTTCATATCGAGCAGTAAAAAAACTGTTCGATCGATTTTTATACATTAATCGACATCCGAAAGATGCGATTAATTTTAGCGGTAGTGTAAGTTTTACTCAGTGCAGCGGCACAGGCTGGATATTAATGTTGTTTCGGCCATTACAGCAAACAATGGTTGGATTATATTATTTTTTATGCTATAGAAATACAATCCTGTCGTCAATCACCATAAGTTCATAAGTTTTTGTGTTTCTTTATTGAAAAAGCATATGAAAACCAAACAAATCAAAAAGCGAATTGATTCAATATTGATTTAAAATTTTCAGCAAAGCAACGAAGTTTTTTTAATTCACCTCGTAAGTTTGGTAGATAGAGCGACATCTAGAGTTATTGGCAGAAACTATCGGAATGGGCGAAACATTTCACGTGACCCAAGACTGAAATATTTCAATGGAATTATTTTAAACTGCAGAGACTTGAAATAGCTATTTTTGCACTTTTGCACTTTTTTTTTTATTTTATTTTCTAATTATCTAACAACAAGCAAAAGTTCAGCTTCAAGATATCATGCAATTAAATTATTGAAAACTTTACTGCGGTTAAAGTTTCCATTATTTCTTCTTCTGTCTTGGCCTAACGACCTCTTAAGGTCATGCCTGCCATTTCTGGCTTACTAGACTAATTGATACCGCATAGTTGGTTAGTCAATCCTCACTATGGGGGAACGGCCCAGATGAGACATGAACCCCGGTCCTGCCGTGTGAAGACCGGCGCCGCTGTCGCATCACCACCGGGCCGCCATTTCCATTATTTATTTTCATTTATTGATGTATGCATCCGAAGAACGTTTACCTAAATTCAGTTGAATGTATTCGTTGTGTAAAATCTGAAATTTGAATTTGTGTCATCAGATGCTCTGTAATTCCTTCATTAACAAATAATTCATAGTGTGATATGATAATGACATTTATAAAAAAAACACTTAAAATACACAACGTAATGTGAGTAATAATAGTTGGCTTTAGTTTTCTGTATCACGGATTACAAATTGCAAACAACAAACATATGTGAATGACCGGTAAAAAATTGAGAATTTATTCTTTTTGTAACATCATATCGAAACATACATTGGTTTTGTACACACTAGAGGTTTGAACCTCAATTTTACGTTGATATAAAGGAGAGACAGATTTACAGCATATTGTAGTACACATTTCGACAATTCAGACAAAACGATTTTTGCATAGTTATACTACACGTTGGTTTAATGTTTAATCCGTTGAGTTGATAACCTTAGTTGCTAGTTGATATAACCAGTGTTAGATAAAATGCATCTTCTTACCTATAAAAACATTCGACTGCTTATCCTAATCAGGAAAGATCATACTAGCGCACTGTGTACTCATCACCGAACCTTTCCGATAACGCTTCAGCAATTGCAAAAGTTTGACAAAAGCGCCGACAAGATGCAATTGTTTCTAGTGTTTTAATAACAACCAACAACGGACCTTTTGGAGCGTTTTTAGGACATTGAGGTACGCATATTTACACTCCTAAACACTTGAACCATGGTTTAAACTTTGTAAACACACGCACACGGTTAGCGTGTTTGTGTTAAATTAATATCTACTTTCTCTCCCATCTCCCATGGTGCGTATAATGGACTTTATACTACGTCCATCACGTCCACATCCAAGCAGATTGTTGTGTACTGCTCATTCGTTCGCTGACGTCAGCTCGCGCACCACGGGTATTGTGGCAAACAATGATGAACGCGAGCTAATGATCTGTGGCACCATAAAATGCGCCATTGCCCCAGCAGGTTGTCGCGAAATGGAGGCAGAAATCGAACGGTACGTTGTATGGCTTGGTTCCGCCTTACGGAACACGGCACACCTGCAGATAATTCCGGTACCGTGACTTCATGTCAGTGGGATGTTTTACACATCATTTAGCACCATGTTTAGGGTGTTCGAATTCGGCTGTTTGAGCATTCGGTGTTCGAATTATAGACGTGCTGCAGCCAGCAGCAATTAATGACCATCAGTCGTACTCTGCATCGATAAGCAAATCACTTTTGCGGACCGTGACCATTCGGTGCGATTTGCTAATGGCTACACGCTTCCTTAGCACCCGGGAGCGCGCCCTATTCTAATCATTAAGCAGGAACTTCATCTGTGCGATTATCTCGTTTCGGGGTCGGTACGCGCTGCTGGATGCAGACGGTGGTGGTGACTTTTACTACTTAATAGGCTTATAATTAGAAATCATCGATCTGCCGCAGCCCGAAACCGGCATTGCGGCGTCACACCAAATCAAATGTGTTGCGTCCCCAAGCGCTCCCAAGTCGACGGCTGTTTGATGATGGTCCTGCCAAACCATTAGTCTCCCGTTCTGGACTCCCGGACGTGTGTTTAGCCGGTGCTGATTAGAAATCCGGGAGACGGATTATGTTGGCGTTATCACTTCCAATTTCGCTACGCATGGGACGACCCCGAAACAATGTCATTACATGCTCCCAGTGGGCGGTAAGAGAAGCACGTAATGAAATCGTGTGTGAGTCACACGGACGGCCTGCCCATCAACACAACTGTCACTCGCTCATGTCAACCGCAGATTTTACTGGAACAATCCAATCGTACACGGCGGTTCCCAACAGTAACCGCGTTTGTTTGTTTGTTTGTTTACTTGCCACCTTACTACTAACGCGCTAATCGACCTCCTCCGAGGGAAGATGTTACATTTCGGTGCAACTGACTGTAGTTGGTAAGGTAAGTGTGCCCTCCATGTGGCGAATATTTGACGCAATCTATCGCCACCAGTTGGCCCCGCTTCAAATCAATCAGCCGCGGCATTGGCCGATTTAACGAGGATTCCACGCACGAAGGGGAGACGGGAAGGACGGATGGATGGATAACGACAGTCAACGACCACCACGAGCTCAGACAGGCGTTCCGAACCGAAGAACCCAGGGGGCTGATAGCTGAGATCTTCGGCTGCCGGACGACGTACCTCGAGATCGGCGGTGTCTCGTGGAGTGTTCGAGGTGTAGTATCACCAGGATACGGCATGCGTATCGGGGCATTCGGCTCTAGAATAATGACCAAAGTTTTTCACCCGCGTCATTACCGTAGGTGTGGGTTGCTGTGCTGGCAGGAGGTATTTGCTATTTGTTCATCGCAAGATGCTTTAAACTGGGAAGTGTATTTATCTAGCCGCTAGTTCTGTTGCCAAATGAAAGCAACGCAACACAACAAATTAATATTTACAGACGTTGGTGGTTTGCCGCGTTCGGCGTTGGCCTCCTCTCTGAGGGATTTGGTTTTAGTTTTTTAGAAAAAGTCGAAACTCTCCCGTCGCAACGGAAGACGCTGGTGGACGCCGGGTGGCCGTCGCTCAGACGCTCGCGATTTCGATGTACTTCTCCACCATAAATCTGCCCTCGTCGACGGCCGGTTCCTCCGCTCATAAGGCGTCCGCGTTCGATGTGCCGTTGCCGGTGGTGCGCGTCGTTTTGGTTTGTGCGGCTGGTGGGATGGTAGGTGGCGGTGGCTTACCGCACCATACGACCTGCGAAAGCGCGTGTTTGCGTGTGTGAGAGAGTATGGAACAAGAAACATGTTCTTTAGTTACCATTGTGAAAAGTGGCCGAAGCGTTTGTTTATTGCCCAACCGTGGCCATGGTGTTCATATTGGCTATAAATCACGCACTGGGACGCACGTTTTCAGGGGGGGCGAAAAAGGATGCAGTGATGAGGATGCGGTGGGCATAAGAAAACAAAATCGGAACACATAACATTCGCCACGGAAAGCGATCGAGACGCGATCATTATCATCGCACAGTGAACGGAAGGATGTGAAAGATGATCTGCAACAATCGATAAATCATTTCGACAATTGACGAACTCCACATGGCCAACACAAACTCGGAAAGGGTGGCGTGCAACCGTGGAGGAGGTTAGCTTACCTTGCGGAACGCTTTCCGGAAGTTGTCCGACAGGAAGGCGTACAGTACGGGGTTGATGCAGGAGTTGGTGTAGGCCAGCACGTGCGACACGATCTGGAAGATGATGCTGGCGTGCGTCAGTTCGTACAGCTTCAGTGACTTTAGCAGCAGGATCACCTAAGCACGTGCCACGTGGTACAAGGTTTTTGTTCAATTAGTTTCCTCTTGAACACCCCCAATTCCCCATCCCCATTACCTGTATGGGACACCAACAGAAGGCAAAAACCAACACCACAACAACGACCATTCGGGTTACACGCTTCTTGCCTCTTCTGCACCGGGAAAGAAAAGAAAGGATTAAATGAATGTTGGTCGGTATGTGTCGCAACTAGGCAAGGCAATGCAAATTGTCTCCGGGGAGCAATGGGCGCGCGGAAGTGGAAATGGTAGCTGTGGGTAGTTTGCGTCATGGTCTGTTTTGCATCACATACAGCTCATACGGTGGACAAGTTTCCCACTTGGCAAGGCTTCCTTACGATGGGACATGGGACGGTAGCATCTCGTGCCTCGGAGAACGAGTGACAAAGTGATTAAATCGACTCGAATGCGTTATACTACGTCGTTACATATTGTTGAGTAG
>KZ063116.1:24834-56466 GCA_002091835.1 Anopheles maculatus
TTGCTGCTTTCCTTCAAAACTGTCCGGAATGAAAACAAATAGAACCGGTGCCAAAAAAAAGAGCACTAAAACGAAATGGAACATATATATGTATTAAACATGTTGAAATTGAAGCCGCACTTCCGTGCGAAGGTTCTGTGCGCACATGGAGGCGCCTGGTACCGGATGCCTGCCATGAACGTTCGGACATGAAAAGAGTTTGTGTGCTGGGGCATTTGTTTTGATGCATGCTAATGGAAATTAATGCTGAACTATATTTCGATTCTTTGCCCATCAATGGTCAAAATTAATGGAACTCAGGGAGCAAGCTTGCCCAAGCAAGCAACGAGTGCGAGAGCTTTCTAAATTTTGTCCTTTTTCTTAGCTACCAGCTGAGGTGTTTGTTATTTTCAACTATCTTTAGCATCGTCATCTGCTTGATGCCGCATTTTCGCGTCTACACCTCTGCTTTGACACCGTGAAACATACGGCTATCAATAAATTGAATTAAATTTCCATTCCTGTCCGATGATTGAATCGGAGACGGCGCACTCGGACACGGTCATGCCAATTAGTTACAATAATGGCACGAACCTTACAGCATTTTCCTTTTTGTTGTTTGGTTCGTCACTGCTTGCAAGCCGGAACGTGGACAAGATTTTCCCGCCTGCGGGTATTTACACTTTTCGCACTTCAAACAACAATGCACAACCACAGCAAACGGCTGGCAATCAATGTAATGTAATCAGGAAGAACAGCGAGCATCGATGGACGAGCAATCTGTTGTCGGGTGGGAATATTTAATCTTTTATCTGTTGGGAAATATGTAGAGAAAAAGTGGTTGGAGGCAAATGTTCTTAATTTGATTATCAAACGATTTCTTTTCCTCCATTATTTTCTGTAAGCATTAAATATTTTGTTCGCCATATGTTGCGAGGATATGAAAATAACATCAAAAAAATATTTTATAGCAAAAGAATTACGTATTGCAGTGATTAAAATATTATAATTTCTTCAAACTTTATTTTTTATACTTTTCAAAAAAGATATAAAAATAGAACCCTGCCTGATATTTGATTTTCAACCATTACTTTAAAAATAGTCCTGATGTGATAGATAAACATATCTGCTTATGATAGTTGAACACCGAGAGCTACTCAACCACCGCCTCGAACGACCGCCGTATTTCACATCAAACGTGAAGCATCTGGGGTAATTTAGCGTGTTTTTTATTCCGCCACTCATTCACAAGTAACCATCTTAGCGCAGCTGAAACTGCTCTAATGAAGACTCATAAACATGCTCATCTTCGCAGGCACCATCCACCGTTGCATTGCTGTTGAGTGCCCCGGACTGTCGGCCTTATGTACACCGAGCTTCGTCCGTATAACTTTTTGATGGCACGTAAATCAAATTGGTGCACCTAAATACACACTGCCACAGAGAGTCGGTAATGGTGTTCTAGGGCGTAAGTGAAGCCGACTTTACGTAGCTTGGTTGAACACATATACAGTGGCATCGGGCGTAGTGTGCTAAGGATGTTTGGAAGAGAGAATGGCACAATAACAGCATGTTGAAAAATTGTAAATTAAACGTTTAAATATTTAAACAGATGATGGAATGCTATTACCGGTTGCTTCGGTGTATCGCATCCCGGCCAAACAGCGATTGCTTAACGCTGAGAGCGAATAGAAGTAACTAAAGATCCTAATGGTACCAGAGTGCCTAGGCAAGCGCAAAACGGCAACATGGATCTCGATTACCGTGCAGACTGAAAATTGAATAATACGTAAATTGGTTGATCAGCCAAACGACCGTCCTAAATACGCTACAGGTTTCTGTGTGTTTGCAGCGCTGATGAGCAAGAAAACAACAGGTAGGCAGCAAGATTGGTGTAATAAGGGGTAGCAACCTTGTTGATAGCCACATTAAATAGGGCATGGCCGGGGCATGGCTTGCCGATGCCTTGAATATGTCCCCAGCAGGAACGGAGCATCCAGATGATTTCCCGCCATTATGGCTTGTCTCGTGGGAAGACAGTCATAACGGTTTGTTGTTGATTTTTTGCGCCCCATATATTGCTGACATATTATTCTTCCGAAGGTGTGCGTTGCTTCGGCAATGAAGGAGTGAAAAAAAAAAACAGGTTTACCGTACACATACCTGGATTCGGCTGATGCACGACCTCCGGGGGCACCTTTCCATAGGCGTGCCAGCATGCCCATGTACAGGAACGATATTAGTGACAGTGGTACCACGTACGATGACAGGAAAAATGACACCTGAAAGAAAGAGCGGAAACAGAAGACACGGAATACTCAGTCATGAAAACAAATCCACAAACAACAACACACACACACACAGAGTGCCGTGTGTGTCGCGCGTACACACGGAGATGATGCGTACGCGTCCGAGAAGAGATGGCAGGTGAAGTGATTACACTGGACGGGTGGATTTGACACGGGCAAATACAGGTTGATCCCTTGAGGGGCTAATGTGATGAACAATGCGAAACGTTGATATTGGTGGATACAACGAGCTGGTTTCTACCTTTCGCTACGCTTTGTGGACACTAGAACACTGATTACTTGTTGCGAATATTTCAGTAGAGTTAAATATTAAATATTTTATGTAATATAAAATAGCGACAAATACACTATAGTATTGTGCGTAGTTGCAGATGTCGTGTTGATAGAAAGACATGTTTTGTAACAGGTTTGTTTGATTTTTAAGCTTAAACGATTCAACTACTAAATTCCGAAGAAACATTTTAAATTAAATTGAACATAATTGGTATAATGCATTTGGAGTCATTTCATTAAGACTTATTTTAAGTGTAACATTGCTTAAATATCAAAATAAAATAATAATACAGCTGTGTTATGACTTAAACCATGTCTAGGCTTTTAAATTTAATGACGAGAAATGTCATTTTGTCTTTCTTGAATGCTCCAATAAAACTATTAAATAGGAGTTACAACATTTTACTGATGAAATGTAACATGATACTTCAAAATATAATAAAGCCTCATAATAATATTTAAATATACATAGCTGAACTATTTTTGAGAAAACAAAAACAAATTGATTAAAAAACAAATGCCTATCATTTGTGTACAAAAATTGTTGGCCTACAACAATTTTCCATTTTCCATTATAATAAAGCACAATTTCATTATCTTTAATTTTGCATTTAAAATAATGACACGCTTGATCTAAGTTTCAATATAGCTGAATAAATATTAAATACATATAAGGTTAATAATTATGAAAATTACAATAGATGTCATGGCCTTCCACTCGTAAGATCTTGTGACGTGGTAACATACTGCGTTAAATGCAGATAATTGAATGGCGCCCACCTATTGCGCCTGCAAAAACTCATGCAAAATCAAATCATGCAAAAACTTTGTAGTTTTATGAGAGTCTTCTTCTTCTTCTCTGGCACTACAACCTCGGTAGGTCTTGGCCTGCTAGCAATTGCTAGCTTTCTGTGACTTATTTATACCCGTAGCTGGATAGTCAGTCCTGCGTACGGGGAGAGAGTACTGACGAAGAATTAAAATTCTTAAAAAGGTAAACACGATGACACGAACTGTCAAAATCGTGCACAAATGTAAATGTAATTTTTATCAACATGCTGTTAAGCTTATGGATTGCAGGAAACACTTGCTTCAGGCACTCTTAAAATTTATTGTGCCAGTATTGACCATATCCCATCGGTAGTATCTGAACAATTCGGTGCTTAGGGAAAACATCAGGTAGTCTTTTGTCAACAAAACTGATTAACGCCTTCAGAGCGTTTTGTTTTAAGTTGAATGTGACGGCCCATTTTGAAGACCGTTGTACAGTTTCTAATCGTCGAAAATACTGCTTCAAGCAAGCGTAGCAGTAGTTAGATAGGATTGATCTCCCGCAGAAGAGTTTTCATCTGCTTCGCCACACCTAGGTTATATTTCCAGTCACTTATGATGACGGGTTGTATTGGCGCGTGATTCGAAATTTGACCTTAAAAGTCTGACCATGATGATGAATTCTTCTGTCCAAAATATATTGGTTGGAAGCGTTTTCATAGGTTGTAGATAATTTTTGGCCTTTTTTTGCTTAAACTTTCCACTTATCGCACACTATTTTATCGCACATTATTTTTCCACTTATCGCACATGATGCCTAACGACCTCTTAAGGTCATGCCTGCCATTTCTGGCTTTCTAGACTTATTGTTACCGCATAGTTGGATAGTCAGTCCTCACTATGGGGGAACGGCCCAGATGAGACTTGAACCCCGGTCCTGCCATGTGAAGACCGGCACCGCTGTCGTATCTACCACCGGGCCGCCCAATATGCACTTAATATGAGCAAAGAATAGATTAGTTGATTTTAAGATAAAAAGTCTTTAACTGGTTTTATGGAAAAGTTTTAACACGATCTTAACAGCGCTTTACAGGGTCATTAAGGGCTCTTTCTTTAGCCTTCTTTTAAAACTTTCAAAGAGTATGAAAGTATAAAAACTTGTAAACATCATAAAAAATATATAAAAAATTGTTTTTATTTAGTACACCCACGATAAAACTTTAACATAAAACGTTTGAGAGAAAAAGGCATAGGAATTGTTTTTAGATTGGCTCATTAAATACATTCTTTTGTTGAGCGGACTACATAAAGCCAGCTCCGATTGAAAATTCATCCTAATCAGAAAATTCATTAAGCTGTTCTATAGGCTTTTGAATATGCTATTTATACGCATTACAAGACATAACCTCTCATGGAACTCATTGAACAACATATGTTCAACATGCATGGTGAGTATTTCATCTCATCAAACATCATTGTTTCTTGCTTGAACCCTCGAGGAACAAACAAAATGAATACGAAAGGTGAATCCATTCCTGGAACAGGTCGTCGAAGATTATGACACGAGCGATTACGTTTCACTTTTAACCGATTTGTGAATGTGAGCCTTACTGGGCGGGGTTGATTGAAACTGAAGAAAGTTTCCATTGAGCGTTATGTCGATTTTCAAACAAATAAACGTAGATAATTTGATCCATCTCACGCCCTTACGAAACATCAAACAAGCTTTATTGCGCCGCTGTTGGTTGAGCGAAAATTCGCGAGCCTGAAACTGAAGCTTCAATTTGAAAGTGTACCACCTACACACGGTGGGCGAAAGTTGGAGTTAAAAAAGCTTAATTGAATACGGCAATTCGCTTCAAAGAGAAACGTTTGGAACGGCACTTTGCTGCCAGAGTGCCGGCGGGGGCACGGTTTACTTTTGTTCGCCTGAAGCTTAAAATTTAATCATAATTTCCTAGTAATTAGCCTTAAGCGGATTTACATGAAACATGCTCGGTGCAGGCAGGAGTTTGTGTGAAGCAGTTCGTTTGATTTTAGTGGAGTTTACTCTCGTTTGAAGATATTTCTTACTAACGGTGTTGTACTTGGATACTTATACACAATTTTAACTTATGTTTTCGTGGAAAAAAAGTGCTGTTTCTTATGCATTTATGTGTTTATGTAGCATGAAAATGTGCGATTTCTCGAAATGGATTTGTGGCATTCCGATGAAGTGACATATTTTTCTATATGTCATGCATGCACAGACACTTCACGCCTTCTTACGCTCTGCGACTTTTGCAATCAAATCAATACGCTATAAGTCCCCACATAAGAGGACAGGTTATCAGAAAAATAATGTTTTTTTTTCGCTTTGCAATGAGAAGTGTTTTCCACCTTTGCAAAAATGAAGCACAGTTACGGAGGTACGCGCACCAAACGTAATATAGGCACATTTGATCGGTTTCTGTATGTATGGTAAATACATGCACAGGTAAATAGCGTGCCTACGTGCTGAATGTATAGTTTTGTGGATGGCAGCAGCAATGTGAAAGCTTATTTTATGATAAGTACCATAAGGGTCGCCGAGGCTTGCATCAGACTCGCTAGCAAGTGAAACATTTGATTTACTGAGCCGTTAAATGTTATGGCTAGATTGTTTTAACAATGCTATTTTATGTTACGGTTTTCAATATTGTGTGTGAATCTACCAATACCAAAAAAATGGAAAAGGCTTATCCATATTTGAAATTGAGATGACTAATTTTGATTTGGTCGTGCCAAGTATTTTTTTAAAAAGACAAAGAACGTACCGAGAGCGCCATTGCAAGGTACAGAACTAGAGGCAATGCTTGATTAAGATCCATCTCAAACTCAAATTGAAATAGCAAAGAATCAGCCAACCATTTGCCGTCATTTAAAAGGATTCGATTTGGAATCCATGATTCGAAAATTGGTTACTATATGAATTGAAGCCAAAATACTTTACAGACCGTTTATTCACTTGTAACTCCAACAGCTCCAACTACATAAACGGAAACGAATTTTTACATCGAATTGTAACTGAGTTAGTTATTAAATAAATCCAAATCGTCGAGGGACATATGAACATCCCGGCAATACTTCATAAGTGACAGATAAGCCGAATATTCACAGTATGAAGATCATATTGCATATTTGGTGGGATCAGCTGAGTGTGGTGTATTGTGAATAGCTACCGACGAAAATTGATGTGTATAAGGTAAGGTGAGGTTCATTTAATTACTTTCCATTCAATGGACAAAATCTTCTTAATCAGTTATTACATTTTGACTCATACTTCACTGATCTGAGCCTGTCCTATTGGTCCGCTTCAGAAAAATATTATGCTTGAACACAGCGGTGCTCATATTGAAATCATTGGACCATTGCTGAAATAAGCTTTATTCATGTGCGGTATTCGTAATATCTGTCTTGCTCTACGCGTCCGTTCAGGTCTACATGCATCTATATTCTCTGATGCGTAAATATCATGCGATAAAATCTTAGCTAGGCATGTTGCTTGAGCTACGAATCGTCTATCAAATAGAGGTTCTAGATCTAAGAGTGAGCAGTGATCAAGATAGCTTACATTACTAGTAGGACGAAACCATGGACACTGAGGACACTCCAGTGTGTTAGTCTCAACTGCTCAATGGAGCGTCCAAGTCACGAAGTTAAATTCTTTAGAGCAAACAAACGAAGCATAGATTTATTTTAGTCCCATTGGGTTGTATAATTCTTTAGTATTTCTTGTTATACAGCTCAACATTCGATCGAGATTATCTATCATAGTTTTGTAGTGCTCAGTAAATGTTAGTTGCACAGTCAATTATATTTCCAAGGTCTCGCATTTCCGTTAATTAAAAGTAAAACGATCTTATACACCAATAGACTCGGCAATGTCATTTTGCTTCATGATAATGCTAGACCAAACGTAGCGTCACCTACGATAACATATTTAGAAACGTTGCAACGGGAAACCCTACAGTTCAGACATTGCAGCTTCTGATTTCACTATCTTCCAATCAATGCAACATAGCCCGACTGAATCTCACTACACTAATTACGAGGAAGTCAAAAATGGATCGATGCTTGGATAAAGGCAGAAGAGATAGAGGCCTTTTTTGTGAAGGGATCCGTAATTCCATATCCGTAATTCCAAATTCCATAAAAGATGGAAAAACTTAATGCATAACAAATGTATGAATATGAAAATATTTAATTTAAAAATTCTGTATGAAAATATATCCAAAATTTAACAACAATGCCATTCACGTTCCATATAGACATCACGGCACACGAATACCTAAAGTCGCAGAATGCACATAAACGTTTTAGTTTTTTTATCCAGAGAGTACCCATTTTACCGTTTTACAATAAAATTTCGCAAATCATTGGGTGTTCGCTCTCGCTAGCCTGCAGGCATTGTCCGTTGATATGAAAACGAAGGTACAAAACAAAATACGAAACAAACTCAAACCACTAACCACAATATTCGCCAGTTTTGTTTACAGTCTGTGGTATCCTACTGTTTGCTAACGAGTTCAGTTCGTTTTGTTATACCATTTTGTGGATTATAATTACTCGCTATTTCCTTCTGTTTTATAGGCAAGCAGATATGCTGCATGGTGTCAAAGTTTTCACATTCCTGCCGTAGTAGATAAAACCATTAAAAACACGACTGGCTGGGCAGCAATTTAGTTTTAAAGCTTAAGCAATTTGTGGTGAAATAGAGCTGCTTAGAAAAGTAAACTTTAATGTCAATGAGTCCAGTCGATAACGTGCTGCCTAGAACTTGAAGACCACGTTTGTCGGAGCAGAATCTTTCGTATCCCAGGTTAATTATCTGACAAAGGAAGTGCCTATGAGCTGTAGATAACTTCAATTCACTGGATCGTTTAGTATACGACTGTGAGGCAGTTTAATGGATCAATCTAGATGAATTTTATTGCTTAGCTCAGAAATACTGCGTTCGGCAATCTCTTCTTACGTCTAGAGAGACGAACAACTCATACAAGGGACAGATTTCGACCACTCTATATAGTTGGGCAACTGAGGCTTTCACGCCAGATGGCTTTATCGTTTGGTATCTTTGATCCATGCCTTAGGACATCCATTTAAATGGTGAAAAATATTCTGGATAGGTTAGGCATTGCTGTCCTGTCCACTCGCCGTCCATGTCTGAGACAACGTCGTCCATGTTTCAATAATTCAAAAGCTGATGCTGACGGTGTGTGTAAAAAATATCCTTTCATTGTTAGGCACCTCGCCGATCGAACACTTCTAACTCTCAACTGACCTCACTTACGACCAATATAGTCTATTGGGCAATCCTCTATCAAAAGCCCAGATCCAATCATTCTTTATTTGGTATTCTGAAAAAATGCCACCGGGTGAATAATGCCGACCATTTTTGAATAATGTTTCAAGGATATGGGATTAAAGCTACAGGAGTCTTAGTTTAATTTCGAATGGAAGGCTTTAGATGCGATTGATGCATTCGTTGCGGTTGATATTTACCTATTACCAACTACACCCACATTCATACATAAAAAAACTACATTAATAAGGAAAAATTCGTATTTATCTGGCGTTAAGAATGTTTAAAATTCATAATTCAAACCATGTTTGTTGTTCTGGAGCTTGTAAACAGCCCGTGAGTATTTGCTCAATAAATCGATGAAGAATGTTTTTACATTTTTCTACCATTTCTAATAATTCGCCCAACGAAGATTTAATAACAAACATCCCATCCTGTCCCATAGAACCCGGGCCTACGTCATGCTTTCTGATACGGCCATCAGACTAACGGATGCGGGACCGGATCGGAAAAGAAGCGAATGATGCAAAATCATTCCGGGTTTTCCATGAAACACATCCACAGGGCCAAAAATTGACATGATAATACGGCTGGTGCCGGCGGAAAGGACGGATCCTATTCTGGCTTTCGATTCGATGTGAACATTTTTAGGAAATTTGAAAATTTGGCCCCATAACACCATCAAAACTCGGTCGCACATACACAAACACGCACGAGCGTACGCCGTAGCAGTGTAGCAATGTGGAAAATTCGTTTCCATGGACGGATGGAATTTGCGCTAATCCGGTAAAATGTGGTGTTTTGGCTGGCCGTACACTCATCCATTCGGAGGCGCTCACTCCACCCCAAATCCGGCGAGTTCCCTTGCGATTCATAATAGATGCATTTGACTTGCTTTTTTGTTTCGACCTTCACTGTCGAGCTTAATATTAGCGCGTGCCGGCTCAGTCGAACGGAAAAATCTGGCAAGCAACATAGCACGAGAGCTAACCATATGCGTCCCCCTGCGGGAAAAGAAGGATTGAATGGAGAAGGAGGAGGGTAAGAAAGAAAAGCTTATAAACGTATGTGCGTGAGCTACAAACTTTAGCGTCGTGCTTGGAAAGTCAAAACCGCCGAAAGGGTTTTTTTTGTGGTACGTATATGCGGATTCCAATTTACATACATTTACACCAACAGACAAGCCGGAAGGATGCTCATATGAAAGATGGGCGATATTTGAGGAAAAATGCGGAATGTTTACACGTAAGGTGAAGATTTTTCCAAGCAACAATTTCACGCCTTGGTACACACTACACTCCACTCAATGCCGGCGTGTCCAATGATCGATGCAAGCCTATACTGCCTTATTTGATGAAGAAAAACGAACGCACAAGATGTGTCTGATAAGGCGAATCAATTAGCCTTCTCGTAACGTGAAGGTTCGTGCGTGTGGGTTTACGCAACGGTAGGGTTGTTTGGCGAAACGATAAGGTAAAAGGTATGCAGCATGCTAGATGAGATTAATTCCGTTGATTAATTTTGATGAATTCTTCGTGCCGGAAGGTTCTGGAACCGTGCCTTGATCTTTTCTGGGCTGGGTTTGGGTCTATTATTGCAACTTGCATTAAATGTAGGAAGGTTGGAACGAGGGATTGTTTTTCTTCACACGAAGCGCTTATGATTAATGAGTTGGAGTTACTGTAAGTCTTTTCTTCGGAAATTAGAAAAAAGAGAAGCGAATTGTGCGTTACATAAATTAAGCGTTAAAACGATAATTTTTACAATTTATAATGGACATTAATTCAACAAATTATAGGGAAGAGCACGCGTCTTTAGCTTTTCGGCTTGGTTTATTATTCAACCGGCCGGAGCAAGTATTTTTAGAAACCACAATTATCAAAAGAACAGTAGCTGGAAAGTCGCGAGAAAAGTTTTGCACTACAAATGCCAACCCAACTTTGTTCCATCCATCAGCAAAGTTCATTTCAAGGATGTTTTATTTTTAGCATAAAACGTTAGGAAAAAAAATCTCTTTCCAAAGAAATCGTAAGGTACTTTAAAAGAAACTAATTTTGCTGAAAATCTTGAACTTGAAGGTGGCTCCAGATAGCTAGGGAACAGAATGTAAGAGTTAAGAGCAAGAAAAAAAAAACCACAAAAACCTCAATTCTCAATGTTCTAGATTCTCTCTATCCAAGGACGGTTCCCAAATTACCGCCGTACGCAATTTGTCCCGCTGTGTAATTTCTCGTTTGGTGGCTCTAGAGAAAAAAACTGGAGCAAAACTCATGTCTGATAGCGCCGTTATCATTTCACCATCTCCGGGAAGATAATTTGACACTTTGGAATGCGTGATGAAAGCGCACGAAAGTTTCTGCAGAACTCTAAAAACAGTCGAGCTAATCATCGACCGTCCCATCCGGTCCCGAGACAAAACTTTTACCCAACGACGACGACAGTCGAAGAATCTTTGGCCCGAGTTCGTAAAGTTTAGAATCGAAGTTTTTGTGCTTTGTGTGCGAGATTTAGCAGCAAACAGCCTCGAACAGTGTGGTTTTTTCCCCCGATGGGGGATTTGCTTATTGCAGTGTACAACACGCAAGACAGTCCGAAGCCAAAACGGCCAAAAGAGAGTTTGCCCAGCACAGTGACAGACGGATAAGTCATGTTGGCAGAATGTTTTAGCTAAGATTTGTGCGCACCGAAAGCAAGTTTTGTGTGCGTGTGTGTGTGACCACTGCTGAGATAAGTTTCAAACAGTTGATTGTGATGAGTGGAACTGTTCTTTGGGGAACGGGAACACTTTAGACAACCACGGCCAGCGTTTGGAAGGATGTGGTTTTGTTGCAGCGGAAGCACAAACAACCAACAATCGAAAGCGAATTGAAACAGACGTTGGCACGGACAGGTTTTTTCGTGCAAAGCAGAGTAGCAATTAATATCCGTATGCAGTACGATACGTCAGTCACGGTCCCGCAAAGTGTTCCGTACCGTAGTTTCCTTTTTCTGTTTAACAATTTCAAAGCCGGAGAAACTTGAACTGTCGTCCCAAATCGCTTTTCGTGCTGCTCCAATGTTTCCCATTCCCGTCCCGCTAAATTAACTTTAAAACTTTTGACAGTTGCATGATTTCTTTTGTTTTTATTGTGTAAGAAACATTTGATCGAAACCGGATCGCTATGGAAATGTTGTGCGATTGTTTCTTTTTGTGGAACACTTTTGAGTGGCACACACTGCTTCTGGCTACGAGCGAGACACGTCCTGGAGCGACAGCGAGAGAAACTACGCAAGAATGGAATAAAAGAATAGCAAAACCAAAAACACATCCTGCAGAATTCGTTCCATTCCGTTTACTAGCATACTTTTAAGGGTTTCGCTTTTCTGTAGCGACCGTACATTATCGCCAACAATGGTGTATAATAATCATCGACAGCGTCGGAATTCGTTCCACGAAAGGAAGCACACCAGCGACACCCATCGGTACGTGACCTTCTCGGTAGGTCAGGATCGTTTCGTTTGCCGCTCGGTTCATTACCGGAAGCGCGCATCGATAAATGGATTAAAATGTTCAAACATGGCGCGGATGCAAGAGACCAGCTGAGCTGAGCGAACGAATAGACTACAGTGTCCAGAATATCCCGCGACGGACACCATTCCAGAACCACTTTTTTGCGTGTGTGTGGGAATCTATTAATGGTAGGGCTTTTGGGTGAACCGTTCATTTTAATTTTCATTCACTCACTCCTTTGGGTGATGATGCTGTCGATTCGCATCATGAGTACCAAGTACACTGGCAGCCATAATTACAGGCTGATATAAGAACCCTGCACCGATGAAATAGGGAAGCATCGGACGGAAGCGTGTTGATGGTCCCGGATATACCGAGAAGGCACTTTTCTCAAATGCGATGCACTTTAATTTAATTAACGTTACTGTGAGCGTTGGTTGTGAAAAAAACCTTCTAATTCTAACCTTTTTTCCAACAAACCAGTACTTCTTTAACGTGGACTATGAGTGTAAATGAATAAATCAAGCTTGTAGTGCTGCCTCGAAGCTTTTACTTGATAACAAGAGTGCTCGTATTTACTAGAAATATATCAAACGAATTTCAAAGTATTTGACAGGAGGGAACTATTTTTCCTGCTAACTAACCCGAACTCGCACCGAGGGAAACAAATTAAAATTTCAAACTACTAAAACTTATCACTAACGTGTTGCACTTTTAAATTTGATGAGGAATGTTTGGAACTGTAATAAAACATGGTCTGAAACTTTCGACATATGGTGGCGCTAGAGATGTGATAATGTTTTTTCAGTAAATCAGTACGTTTGATGGGCGGCCCGGTGGTGATGCGACAGCGGCGCCGGTCTTCACACGGCAGGACCGGGGTTCAAGTCTCATCTGGGCCGTTCCCCCATAGTGAGGATTGACTAACCAACTATGCGGTATCAATTAGTCTAGTAAGCCAGAAATGGCAGGCATGACCTTAAGAGGAGGTCGTTAGGCCAAGAAAGAAGAAGAAGATGTGATTTACTGTGTACAGCATCATAAAGGTGATTGAAATTAGTTAGCATAGAGTGTTCTAGATATCGGTTTTTGTGCTACAAACTACTCTATCGGGTTACACCACCATAAATGATACTCATTTTCCGACTTACGCGGTTAATATGGACCAGCAAAATCCGCGTAACTCAAATATTACTTTACACACCATTTATACTTGGTGTTTAAAGATCAAATTATAATTGATATCGTTCAACAAATATTCAAAAATTAAATTTAAACGTTAGTTTGTAGAAAAAAAAAACATAATAATAACGCATATGTACATGTTGTACATGTGTATCAGTTTTCGGCAGGTATGTTCAGCTGTTCAGAAAAGGAATAATATCCTCATTGTTTTAGTGGAAGTAGTAGTATTTTGATTGTAAAACTATCGAACAATATTTTGTCATTCATGGTTTAGGGTTTCAAATCGTATGTTAAGATATATTGATAATAATTAATTAAGAAAAATGTTGAAAACAATGTTTCATTTTCACTTTGCTAAAATTCATGATCAAAATTAGTTATAAAGTTAACTTTTTGCTCATTGAGCAGTTTGATTTTTACGTGTAGACAAAATCATAGGAATCAAATGCCAAAAATCCACATTTTGTTTGAACCTATTTTGGACAGTTTTTTAAGAGATAATTAAAATATTTACCGGGTTTTACAAACACACCTTAAATAAATTTTATTATTATGCATGTTTGCACACCTGTCTAAAATAAATACCCTGCAGAAAACTGGTACAGTTTTCCTATTACATACGTATTGTACAAAACTCACTTTTTGATCACTTTTTGTGTCATATGCTTTCTTATTTTGAATTGTTTTTCTTTTGTATTTATTAAGAACGGTCTTGCTGTATCTCTTAGTATCTCTTATGCCAAAGGCTTTTTTAACTCAAGAATTAACAGAAACACCGGTTCGACGTGTATACCGGCCAGGAACTACGAGTATAGCGAGCTTCCAATGGATAGCGCTGTGTGTGACCAGTACGAATGGTCCTAGGCCATAAGTACATCGTGTAGTGTTAGCGATAGCACGGAAAACATGAAGGCGTGACCGTATGGCTAAATAATCCCCAAATATGGACATTACAGCTTAGCTAAGGCTGTGTTACCTGAAAGCGAAGAAGCCATAAAACAAACTGTTTTCATGAGAAAATATACACGATTTTAACAGCACTTGTAACACATTACAGTGTGTTTAAGAAAGTATTGTGGATAATCGAGATATCCGAAAATGGGTTTGCTCTTGATGTTCATGCGTGATGCGTCTTATGCGGTGAGACTGTATTCCCTTATGGGAAGAATTTTCCGTATGATTGATCCCACAAAGTTCAAAGAATTGTACATGTCTAATATGAATACTAATACGTCCCAGGCTCTTAAGAAAATATAGAGCAAAAATATTCCTAGTGTTTATAAACTCTACCTTTTTAACTTATTGTATTTCGTTATGTATGTTAATAGTTTTGTTGTGGAACATTTCATTAAAGAAAATTAATTTATGATAGCTTTTTTCCATCATATTCCATCAAACTGTCACGATTCATTTTATTGATTTATATTTATCAATATTGTCACGGCTTTTACCGTGCAGCTTGTCAAGTTGTTATTTCAATTACGAAGTGTATTCTGCTTCGGTCATGATGCAGATCTAAGCGTACAGCAAGAGCGAAACCCACATGTTGTAAATTGAAAACAGAGAATATTGACACTCAAAATCCGTTGGTGACATTTGTCAATGTTCCCATAATATGACAAGCTACACGATTACATGCTTAAGATTGTGGATCCCCTTTGCAAGCTATCTGTTGCAATCATCTGCTAGTTTTGGGGCAGGACTTTGGCTTCGTCGTTTCGGGTCACAAAACATGAAATAGTCTGTGGTCCGGGTGAAACTGTTCGATGGAAACATTCCGAGCTAATCCTTCCCAGAACGGTCATGCCATTGTCGTCTCCGGTAAGCTTCACCACACTCAAGAGGTTCCATGTGAAAGTGAAGCAAGCACTTGTCTCATCGTCTTTGTTGCGCTGTTGGGACAAGTAGTAGTAGCAGCAGCAGCAGCAGCAGTTAAGCTTGTCCAAATTCTGTGCCACCTCTTGAATGTATCAGACGATCGTATTTTATGGTGGAATTTTCCTCCCGCAGCTTGGCAGGATGCTGGACCGAGAGTGGATTGACTTTTCCATCCGGCCAATGGATTGGCTCTTTAAAAATGGAATTTTGTTGCCAGACACCTACTGCGATTGTTTTGGCTCGTGCTGGTAGTTCGGTTGTGGTTAACCACAGCAAAACGTTTTGTGACGTGATTGAATAAAAGCGTTGGCTATTATTTATTAAGTATTTTAATTTCATTTCATGACCGTTATTGTTAGTACAGAGAACATATCTGGTCAATTATTACTGGATGACATTTAACACTTCATGTTTGGTCGTTTGCTTTCGTCAACATGGCACCACCATTCAATTAAATTTATTCCATTGAATTCAGTTTGCAAAAACGATAATAAATGAACCTTACAATACGAAAAACTGAATAATGAATGACTGATGAACAGTACTTCATATTGCACCCTACCATATATCTCACAAACGTAACAAAAGTGTCTCCGCACATTTTCCGCCTAGTCGAACTGGTTCACATTGATAAGAGCCGACTATTTTCATTTGATCTTTGTGGTGCCTTCCGGCGAGAGAGTTTCCCGGTTTTACAGGTAAAAACAATGAGAAACACTTTCCGGTAGAGGCTTTTCCCACGCTAAGCTGGGGATTTAGAGTGACCGGATGGGCGCAGCATAAATTTCCCATTAAATTTTGCTTAAGTAAAACCGGGCGAACAAACAAGAAATAAAAAAAGTACGGTTAAAATTCTCGGTACGAATCTTGCTGCCGGCTAATGGAGGAAAGAGGATTATTTGCAACCCTTTGCCTTGTTGGCATGAAAAATTGAAGCTCAAACATGTTCGCCTGCCTAGCGTAAAGTAGATCGTAAAGTTTCGCCCGACGGTTTACGGACCGCCGTGTTTATTGTGTTTTTATACTTTGGTTTGTGATACAAAGTGTGGGTGTGTGTTCCCTGTTTGGAAAACATTTTTTCCTACGTTTTATGTTGTCCTGCACCGGGTTAGTTGCGCTTGAACTGAAGTTCAATCAGCTTTGTTAATGTTTAATCATTATGCGTTTGTGGTGCGGTTCGGTTTGTGGTGTTATTTATTATTCAGAATTTTAACGATGACGACTGTTATATTATTTATTCAACTATGTATGTCGGTGTGGGAGATCGGATCCACTGGAAAATTGGATGGAAACATTTCATTGGAATGATTGGAACGTAGGATTCCACCTCAAAAATAAAAAAAAAATAAAGCAAGTGCAGTCATAAGCAATCAATTTATTTTTGTCAACATTGTATTCGGTGTATGATTTTCCTAGCATGCAATTCATCAAAAACACCAGCTTCTTATGAATAAAGAATGGTTCAAAGGTTGCCCAACCGAGGATGCTATGTGACGAAGTGAAAAACATTACCATGCACCGTTCAAAAACCCCTTTTGACTTTCGGAGAGTCATAATGGAACGTACATTGTAACTCTTCATTTTTCCATTCATTTCGCTTCGTTCGCTGTCGCGAAGGCAAGCAATAAAACGGAATGCAAACCTTGGTAGCTAATAGAACAGGCATTCCCAGTACACAAGCGCTGGAGATTCACCAAGCTCCAATTGTGGGTGAATAAATTTACAACTCATTGCACATTTTGACGCTTGTTTTGCAATCGTTTCTCAGTGAGTGGTGTCAAGTGTTAAGAAAATAATATCAAACCCAATAGCTATCATGACAAGCTTTCACCGGAAAGCACAAGAATCTCTTGCCACGGGTTCGTTCGTACGCACGAACTACAAACAAGATCTTTTAGAATTATTTTTCAATCGCGACTGAAACGTGAGCCAAACTTTTGAGGGCGTTAGCAGAGAACTAAGCCGTTCGTTGCACGAATCCTCATGCTTCGCAGCGCGTCACCAGTTTTGGATGATAAAAATATTCTTCACCAAAGCCGCAACCAACGTTCGGTGAATTTGTCCGCATGTGGGCGTTCCGTGTGTCGATTTCTATACCCTTCGCTAGTCGAGTAGTTTTGTGTTCCTCAAACATGTTGCCAGCATTCTTATGGAGTTGCCTCCATTTGAATGCACTACGTAACGATCATAATGGCGGCAAAAGTATGTGTACGTGTGTGTGTATGTGTTCTGGTAATGGAAATCCACAAGTGAGTGGTTTCTCGCTCCCAACTCGTCTTGGCACATTTCGCAGCAACAGTATTCCTATTTCGACAGCACGTTTTTTTTAATGGCAGTTTTATTGGCACAAAATTTCACGCACCAATTGTCGTAATGTGCTGTGCAATGTAATTTTATGGATCGTCTTTTTTTTTGGAGGTGGAGGTGGGAGAACAATGATGGAGCAGAACCCGATTTGATGATTACAGTTGAATGGGTGACGTAAATTGGTTTTCTGGGAAATTATTCTCTTTGCAGTCTCTTTGCGTATGCTGTGCATAATTTAGCAAAATAAAATTATGGTTTCGAGCGGCGAAACATGGCCCTGATCTGCAAATATAGTTAAGTATTGTTTGTACTGGCGGTGGCCCCGGGCTTTTGCTGATGATAAGACGGTTAAAGTTAAAGCTTTTCCGAAACAAATTTGTACCCGTGCGCTAAAAGCATTAGTGCCAAATTCAATCACGAACGCACCTGAATGACGAACGAACAACCCCCTTGTTTGTTAGCAAATTCCTTCGATTGTGCGTGTGCACCGGGTTTGAAGCGGGAAAAAACCCATTTTCCCATAAAATCGAGAAAATGTCCAATCAATCGGAAATGCATCGAAGTGTGTTAACGATGGTTCTATCTTCTCGCAGGGCTCTCGGTGCTTTCTGCTTCAGTACCATTTAGTATCGTTCTATAGCCTGCCGGCGGAAATGGGAACCATTTTGTGTGACCACGCTGACGCGTGTCTAGTTTTTGGTCAAGCTTCGCCGCTGTAGCTATAGCGATGGATGAAAACCCGGTACCCAAGGTTCGAAAGATTCGATCCAATTTCATTCGACCGGCGGTTCGAGAAAACGGAAAACCCGCGCTGAGATCATCGAATAGCGATTTGGTGCAGGTTTTAATGAGCATCGCCGTTACCTGATGTCGGCAGATCGGGGGCTTTGCTCTTGCTGCAGGGAAAACTTATCATCAAAAGGTGGTGGAAGCAATACTGGCGCATAATGAAACTCGTAGTACGATCCTTGCATGAACCCCGCAAACCATACGTACATCCAAAGGATTCCGACCGCGCGGTACAAGTGTGTGTGTTTGTGTGCTACGCTTACAACCCTGTGGGTAAACATACTTGGTTTCAATAAATAATAGCACATCGTTAAGAAGACTTTTATCGATCTTGACGTCGTGTACAAACTATGACCATGAAACGAATGTTATTTGAAAAAGATGTACACATGAATCGCAATCGTGTATGAACGGGTGAAAAACAGACTGGATTATGTTCTTGGGATGGTTTATCGAGAGGAGAGAAAAACATCGGATATCCATCGCCGAAAGGAAATATGTTTCGTGTTTCCAGTAGCGCTTGATGTCCTACGATCAAAGGACAGCTGACGGATAGCTTTTTTTTTTGTTTGGAGAAGACACACGATTCTTCGACATGTCGAACAAGTACGGCAAATTTCTATCTACAAAAACAATAACTTTAAGTATTCTTGGAAACGATTGCTTTGAGATTTTCATATCTTACTTCATGTTTACAATTTTAGTAAAAAAATATGACATGAAATGGTGCAGCATTGTGTTCATCAATTAGTATGGCATGCAGCTGTCTTTCAGTTATCAAGGCTATAAATAAATTACGTTGGTTTATTATAGGTAAATTGTAGATTTTTCTAATGCATTCAGTGGATTCGATAATCGGAAAAAATTTCTCAAATGGGTTTAAGCGAAGGTGCGTATGGAAGGTTTAATTGTGAGTATCTTCGTTTATAGTAATTATTAGTCCTGATTCCTAATCCTAATTCCGAATAGTTCATTTAATATTCATGCGATCTTTTTTCCGCAAGCAAATGTAATGTCCGCAAACATTAGCCGCAAACAATGTATTTTACATCGGTAATTACAACGTTTTCGAATCTTTTTGGCAACTTGCGGATCCCTTCACGAAAAATAATGAAAGAAGCAAATTTCTATACAGTGATAATGTTGCATTGAATGGAAGAGAGGGAAACCCTACATCCCGTTTCAACGTTTCTATTTGCATTCTATTATACGTTTCTAAGTATTAACAACCATATTTAAACATTTAACACCTTTGTTAATGTTCCACTGTTGCATTTATAGACTCAAGCAAGATGCATGTAAAGCTGTCTTAAAATTGTTTCAGACATGGAAACTGGGACATTTATTTACGTTCTATATTGCGTTTTATTTTTAAGGAGGTTTTCGGACAATATGAGGATCTTTATATTTTGATGCTCCATAATTGAAAATACTCAGAAAAAGTCTACGCACCTAAGCTTGTAGCAACCATAGTGGAAAATCTTCGTCGCAGAGTTATAAGGCTGTTTGAATGGTATCATGAAGATTACCAACCAAGTGTTAGTCTATTTAATGTTGTTTCAATTACAACATTATTTTATCATAAGAACAGACTATAAGACGTGATATAATGCTAAAAAAAATAAGCTACAGACTATAGACCCATCTATGAATTATTTAAAATTCAACGCACACTAAATTTTTCCTAGTGTTTACTAGTTTGCGGTAGGACTTTATAAGTCACTGTGCCAGTAAATAGCTTGACTCAGAACACTTGTTTTGAATGACGAAGCTGTAGAGTTGTAAATAGTATTAGTGTGACGATTATAAAATGTAAGTAGTGTGTAAATAGTATTAAATAGATATGTATGCGTAGGTAAATTATAAGAGAGAAATACAGTCATAAACGAGCAGTCCAAGAGTACGCACGCATTTCTAAGAATACAACAGAAGCAAGGACTGTATAGAACATTTATAGTCTCTGACACACGTATCTGAGAAATGAACTCAGTTCAAAACGAACGCATTCCTTTCAGTCGCGTTTATGAAGAAAATTCTGAAAAAAAACTTTTGGTACCGTACAAGTGTAGAAGGACGATATAAAACCCGCTACCATGACGAGTTCTACGAGCTGTACAATGGTTCACGCTATTGTTTTTATTCCGATTGGGTGGTAATGTCATGAGAATGATTCCGAAAGATCCGGTCCGTAAAGTCTTTTTGGATCTACTAGGATAGAGGAGTTGTAGTAGATGCAAACAGAGCTAGAGTAACGGCATTGATGAGTTCGCCAGAAAAGTTGCGAACTTTTGCAGCATTCCTAGCAAATGGTTGTTTCTTCTGACAAGTATATAAATTTCTTAGGACTTATTTTGCAGTAGTACTTCGTATAAATCAATGCTTCATAACAAATACTCTTAGTTACATCAAACATCTTATACCATTCCAAACACTAAGATGATAATGGCTTTACTATAACTTTCCGACAACGAAGATAAACGACCTTCACGATCGTTTCGAACCGTGAACAGCCATGCCCTGCTGATGGTATTAAAATTGACATGTAGGAACTGAAGCATAAAACCGCTCACCGGCATTGGTTTCACTACAACTACACTTTCA
This sequence comes from Anopheles maculatus, assembly GCA_002091835.1. Classification (NCBI taxonomy): domain Eukaryota; kingdom Metazoa; phylum Arthropoda; class Insecta; order Diptera; family Culicidae; genus Anopheles; species Anopheles maculatus. The sequence continues at coordinate 45,740 of KZ063116.1, forward strand.
GCTTGTGTAGCGCGATGTAACTAAGCATGTCCCGGAGCTTAATGTCCGTTTCGGGGTTGAAGTTCAACCACACCGAGACCGGGACCGGGACGGCTCTGGAACTGGTTTTATATTTTTGTTGTACCTGTTTTTTTTTTACTGCTCAGCTACACTCTGGCTCTATTTTTGTGGTGATTTTTGTTGCCCCGACGTTGTATGTATGGGCAGCTAGTATGAAACTGCGAACCGTGTTTATCTTGTCGCACCGTGTTGAAATAGAAGCACTTTACAACGAACTCTCACCACAAGCGTACGTACGTGGCAAAAAAAGGAAGCGTGCTGTGCTATATTTGCTTCGCATGTATTTGTTTACATGCAGTGTTTGTTTTGCAAACGGATGCGGTGGACACGGTGAGCTTGGTGGGCAGACTGCATTCCACGTATGGGTCCTCGGATTCTCTTCCAGTCCGAAGAGAGACAGTCGTTGGGAACGCAAGCCTAGAGAACAAACCGTAGGAGGATTGTTTATTTTCTCATTTTCTCAGAGGTGTACTTATTCGGCGACCTAGTGGTGCTGATGCTGCTGCTGCTGCTGCTGCTGCATCCCTGAAGGTCGATTTGGAGCGAGATCTCACTAGCGCTTGGGGCCGAGACCGAACCAAACCGAAACAGGCTTCTCGAGTAATGGAGGCCATTCACAATGTTGTGTCCGGAATTCCTATCGCTTTTTTTTTACTTCTCTGCTCGTATTCTTTTCGCAATGGATATGGCGATGGTTTCTTCGCACTGTGGTGCCTACAATAGTAGACGCAAACCAACCATCGGTGTATCGTTTTATGAATATTTTGCTTGACCTAAGCAGGAAATATGCTTCCTCCGTCGCAAAGTGCGGAGGCGCATTATTGCGGATACTATTTGTTCATTAAACTGTTACACCGGACCGAAGCGAGACGAGGCCAAGGTTCGTCTGGGGGCGTCTGTTTGCCACCGTTACTGCGCATTGTGCAGGGATACAGGAAATGGGAAAATTTGCGAACAAAACGTATGGAAAATAAAGCAATGAAAACCAAGTGGGTACATAATTTCCTATTTAAGTATTGAAGATAACGAAAGGTAGATTCAATCGAGGTTTTGTGGTATTTCTTGGAGAGAAAATAGGCCATGCCGAAATTAGAATGGTTGCTTCGGTACCGATAATAGGAACACAGTTTTTGAGATGATCAGGTTTTTGTTGGAACCTCTCGATGAAAGTGATATGAAAGTTCAATGTTTCGGCCGTTTTAAAAAGTTATTATTTGAGCCGATGAGTGAAACCTATTATTGTCATGGTCTTCTCTTGATCGTTTTTAGAATTTCTCCGGAGACTTTGTGTAAATAAATTTTGGTATACCAACCAAAATTGACCGTTCTACGTTGGTTAAGCGAAACAATCGTCAAATGACCAGTTTTGTCGCAGAAACAGGCGACCATTTGCTTCGAAGTGCTCCTTCAACGGACATCTTTTGTTGGATTTGGATCGTCTTCACAGATATACACGGTTGATTGTTGTTTTGTTTTGAGTTACATACGGTTTCATACGCATGAGTTCATCTGTGAAGATCTTAAAAATGTCTTTTGAAGCACCGTCATTGCAATTTTTCAACATTTCCTCGCACCAATCATCGCGAGCCTTTTTATGAGCGATTGTCAAATTGTGATGGCCAATCCAACGATGGCCAGGTGTTTGTACAAGATAATATTTATGTTAGAGAAAAAAATGACCAAGGATGCATCCATCACACGGTGTGTCACATGACGATCTTGAATAATTAGTTCATGTGCGGCATCAATTTTGTCAGGTACAACTACCGTTGTTGGACGACCTTCACGACATTTTTCAATGAACTAGTATCGGTGTCGATTGAATTTATTATACTTGTGTTATACATTGGTACAGGATGTTACTTCATCGCCATATAAAGATTTGAGTTCTTCAAAGCAGGTTTGTTGTGATAATCCACGGCGAAAGTTATGAAAAATAATATTCGTACGTCAAAACGTTCTGAGTGTCCAAAACGTCTAGCTTTCAAATGGAATTGTCAGATTGCATCAAGCAACTCTTCTCGTCGCCTAGGTCAGAAATATTTGTAGCAGCCCACGTATATCCCGCAACATAGAACATTTAATGCTAATTGAATCATTGAAGACATCACAACCGTATTAAGTAAATGAACAAGGCTCTACGAAAGTTGATTAGAATTACTTACATGAAACGCAACTAAGCTGTATCCTTCATTGTGTAGGAAAAGGCATGCAGTATAGTATCCACCTTGCCGTGGGTAGAACAGCACACCATGCGAGATGGCCACCGGTATAGCAGTCGTTAGGATGACAAACCACGTCAAACAGATAGCGCTAGACATGGAATAGAGAAAGAAAAAAAAAACACATCGTTACAGAAAATCGATTCAGTTAAGCATCGAACGTTAAGCAAGAGTGAATCGAAACGGATTGTCATCCTATGATTGCTTTTGGCAACACGTAGACACTATCGTACGATGTTCTACTGGTGATGATGAGCATTATTCATTATGCTAAGTTGTAGCGGGAAGAATTTATCGGCCTTAAGTGGACAAGGAAATCAATTGGAGCACCGTCAATGAAGCACGAAAGAGAACATAATAGGGCTTCGCATTCTCTTTCGGAGGCGAAAGGCACGTGCCGGCAAGGCCATCGTTTGTGCACGGCAGATGATTACTTACATCGAAGCATTCCGTTCGGTCCGAATCGACATGCTGGTAATGGGATGTACCACGGCCAGGAACCGATCCAGTGACATCAGGACGAGCGTGTACGCGCTGGCATGTGCCGTGACAACGATCATGTACTGGACCTACCGAAAAGCGTGGGTAAAGCACAGAAACAACCAAGGCTGTATATATACTGTTTCGAACGTTCGAGCTGGAATATCACGTCACGTACAAACTTGCACCAGTACTCTCCAAACGGCCACTCGGGTAGGACATAGTCGACAGCGGTGAAAGGCACGCAAAATACGACGAACAGCAGATCGGCGGCAGCTAGGTTGATGATCAGCAAGTTGGTCGTCGATCGCATACTCTGGTTTGCGGCAACCACTGTTGAATGGAATTAGAAAAGGTGAGATGCGAATTATAATATCAAATATATTTTAAAGCATATTAAAAACTTAATTTATAATCAGAATAGTTTATTTACAAAATCGTAAAAAAACTACTTTCTGAACGTTTTTTTTAAACCATTAAAGGTGTCATATTATGCTACAAAATTATCTCATTCGAAAAGTCACTTCATTCTCCTTCGCTCGTCAGTACATACGCATGGATTAAGATATTATTCGCACCTCTAGGGTATTGAGCAAGGTACGGTATCTACTCTACTTTGACATCACGAAAGTGATGTTTTAAAATGCCTTCCCTCTATGCACCTTTCAACGGGCATGATCAATCATTTTTTATTATACGTTTTCCCTTCGGCGACATTGGAATAAATTGAAAAACGTACTCGATCCCATGTTCCCCACGCGCTTCGATGCGACCGGGTGCGGGAGTGTTCATTTTCGCTAAAACATTCGCGCAGGGAATTCGCACGGGCGCATATTATCTCGGCGCGACGTTTCTCTGCGCTTCTTGTAGCAAATGTTCGTAAGACGAGCTGCCGTTCGCTTTCAATTTGCATGCTCTCCCCGTGGAAGGTGGACCGACCGACCGGTAGGAAAAGTTTTATCCTATGTCAACGCAATAAAGTAGAGCAAGTTAAATGCAGATTAGATCACGGGTCCCTTTCGGTGGATGGTGTGTCAAATGGAAATGAATATTTGCCTACTTGCACGGAAGGTTGTGGACAGGATGATAAAGAAAGTGGTGCGAGATGGAGCGAGAGAAGGGACATCATCAATACGTAAAACGACTAGAAAGTAAACCAATCAAGGGTTTGTGGGTGTGTTCGGAACATGAAAGAGCAGGAACGTGGGAAAGTTTCTGTGAGTGATGGCGTCGTGAGTGGTAATTCATCAATGGTTAATCGGTTTGCTGTGGGCAAACCTTGACTTGCATTATTAGACACGGCCATTTGACACGGTTTTAGTTGTACGTGTTTTGGGAAGGATGAAGGGTGCTATGATAAATGTGAAAGCAAATGTATGTATTTATTTTTATGAGGTGTCCATAAAGCTTTCATAATGATCAACAAACTCACACTTTTTCCCGAGCTCTGCAGACTTTATGGTGGAAAATCAATCTCCTCACTATTTTTAAATGTTTCTACATCAAAAATAATTCAAGATTCTCCTATTTCTGTAATAAATTGTACCACATTTTCTTATCGCATAAATTTGAAAAAGCTGCTGTGGCAATGGAGACGCCCAGTCATTCACTTGATTCTCAGTAAAGCCATCTATGCAGCGGAAAAGGTTGCATTGCGTCCCAGGGTGGCGTGAGTGAAATGTTTGTCATTATGCTGAAGTACTGGAGCTTCTGTTTTCCATGTACAACGCAATGATTGTGCACTAATATGAAATGAGGTTGCTGGTACAGGTCCCGACAAACTTCCTCGAGAAAGATCACAGAACGGAACCGCACCATGGAGACAATTTCACATATTTTGCATCACGATGTTTGAATGCACGCGGCGGTTGATGTATGGTGCAAAGGTTAGGAAAAATAAAACAGCGCACAAAGTTGTCTGCACAAGCTGTTGGGAGCAGTTGAAGCTATTAGAATGTTTCAAATGCAACAAAGTTCAAACGGAAGCTACTTCTGCGAAGCTGCATATAGAACGAATAGCCACATTCTCTGCTTTAGTGCAGTCAGCAGTGAAAGACGGCAAATACCTTGTACTCGCGATTTCATTCAATCATATCAGCATCCCACACCAGCATGCTGTAGCATTTGTTCGGGACTGACCTTCCGTGTTTGTTGGGTGGAAGATAATCTGCACCGAGGACTAGGAACCATTTTCCGTTTGTGTAAAGGGTTGTCGTAAGTGGTGGGGTTATCTTGCTCGAGGCTCGAGCCTGTGCGTCCCTGGGAAACAACTTCATTCATCACAGTGCTGTGAGTCAATGGGCTCAGTTGGATGAGATCAGCGAAGTGCCAAAGATACTCTTGGCCGGTCATCATTCATACGCTCACGTACCGGTACTACTCTAGGGAACTGGCAATATGTGCGAAGGTTAGATGTAATAATACGCCAACGAGCGTTCGTGGAGGGTTAAATCAACCCGGTACCAGCGCATTCGAACAAGATTAATTACCCTTATCATACCGTACCGTGGATCTTCGCACAAGCATCGACCGAGCTGCTGTACGAGGGCTCTAATGGTGCGGCAGAAATCGGACGTGTTTGAATCATATGCAAAGAAAATGTGCGGAAGAGCAAAATACAAAAAAAAGGCACTGGCATGTACATAAGAAGGTGGGTCTGAAGATTGATAGGGTACGATGATGTGTGTTGTTTGGTTTCGAGTTATCGGTTTCCCTTGAAGTGTTAGCTACACGAAGTGAGCTTAGCAACACATTCACCCTGATGACGATGTTGTTTTCTTAACAAAAAGTGTATGAAAGAGCACGAGTGTTCCGTGCTGATTAAAGCACTTTTAATAGTTTTTTTCTTTTTATAATAGCTTTAACTGATGTATCGTTTTCGTAAGGGGTTTTTAAACAAACTAATGTGGTTCAATAATGTGTATCGATTATCTTCAGAAATCTAATCTGTCGACAGTCGACCACTAAAAGAACAGGGTTGATGCAGCCAAGTGTTCTTCGTTCAGCGTTTGTTTGTTGGTAAATCTCAACCCGAAACCCACCGTCACGATGTGCAAGATTTATGTTTGCCCCGAATGGGTGTGTTTTAGCTGTTTTGGCAAAAAATCAACAAGTCTATCAATTGATGGCCCGAGCGTTTGTACCGGCCGGCTGAGTGGGTTTTTGAAAAAGGCAATGAATTTCATTCTGCTTGAAGGGTCGATTTTATAGTTTCCGTTCTAGCGGCTGCCCGAAAGACCGACTGCTGCTGTTTGTGCTTCGGCAACATCAGTGAGATTGATTTTTCCTATATGGTGTCGGGTTTCGTTCGGATCCGTGGCACCCCCGGGTAGGGTTGGAAGCAGCACTTGCGGCATCGAACACTGATACGCCCATACGAAGGCAAGATGGATCGGTTTCACGGTTCTGCCCAACGGGCTTAACAGGGTAGTGCGAGAATATCTTTTAGTGGTTGTTGTGTTTTTTTTTGCTTCTTCCTCGCTGTCATACTTTAGCCTGGCGGTGGCATCGAATCTTTAAAGCTCAAGCATGGTATTGAATTTCATTACTGGAACACGGCCCAACGGGGGGTACATACTCGCAGTATCTAGTAAGGTATTTTTCTCGAATTTTTCACCATATCTTCTGCGAATTGTTTTTCGTGCAAGGGAGTGTTTTTGATAGCAGACAAAATTAACATTTCAGCTTAACATGTGGGGGTGTTTGTTGATAAGCTTGTCGAAACCTTGCTACGTGCATTAGCCTCCAAAGCCGGTTGATATCTTACTTGTTTGGGTCGGTTTTTTTTTTGCTTGATGTTCGTATTGCTGACTGTATAATAATCACAGCATGTTTGGCAGGCAGAGTGGGCGCATGAATCAAATTACTATGCTTAATAGCAATTTGGTTGAACGAGACGTGTAAGTGGCACCTAATAGTGGTGTAAAGATATGAGAAAACAGTTTTTTTTAAAGAAGTAAACATATTTTCATAATAAACAATTTAACAGGTTAAACGTAAAGAATCTATGATAAAATATCGTTTGCTGTTATATTGTTTGAAAAAAGGCACACGTAACTAATTAACTTGATTAAGACGGTTCAGTGGTGTAGGTGTAGGTGTTAATTCTATCCGGACCGTTCTTCCGAGAGCAAGACTGAATATCAAAATACGAATAAATTAAGTCAACGTAGCCAGAAATTGTATGCCAAAATTTCTTGAAGTTGTAGAACAGTCAGTAGAAGAAGACTTTGGTCCGTACTTTAAGATGAACTGAATCCATCCATCTCCCTATTTTCTTATCAAATGTTCGCCCTTTTTTTTGTAATAAGAAAACTTATGTAAACTTTCGGTTTTGTATTGCGCTCTGAGCTTTAACTTTCATTGCAGCACTTCGAAACTTATGATGATGATGATGCCCACCACTAACCCCTACATTGGATTGAGATTGTCGAATTATCGTTTTGATATTTTTATAATACAATCACTATTACTAACGGATAGGTGTTTAACAATAAAATTGACATAGAGATTGGAATTCGACCTAAAGCGATGTTTAGATGAGTTGAGGTAGACACTGATCTAAGCACCGCTCTAAAGCCGGTTTCCGCATGGTTCGCTACACCCCGATGTCAATTTCTAGATAAAGACCATTGTACGCGCGCGTGTCTCAATTCAATGTAGACTCATTCTGTTTTTTTTTTAATTTAAAACAGAAAAATCATCATCACCCAATAGGTACTTGACAGTTGACAATTGTTTACATATTATTTCTGACGAATACACAACATAGTTTTTTAAACTCAATTAATCTGCTCACACTGATAATGTTAGTTGGTAACGTATTGTACAGTTTTATTCCTTTGTGGAACAGGCAGTTTCTCGAGCTGGCAGTTACATAATAAGGAATACACGGAACGCTGGCCCCTCTAGTATAATGATGGTGTACATCTCGTCCCCTCATTACTCTTTGTCCTAGATAATCGGGTAAATACCCATTTAGAAGTTTGTATATAAACACTAAAGTGTTCCTGTATTAAGTCAAATCTTACACATTCATGAATCGCCTTTAATTAATTTTATGTTTTAAAATGTTTAGTGACATCAACTGTATGTTATAATGATTTTGATTATTCTTATTATGCATTTGAACATGTCAGCTTTATTAAATCGTTGATGGAGTATCATGTTTCGAAGTCTATTTATTTACAGCTGACAATAATGTTCAAAATCCAAACAATTAAGAGAAAAGAAGACTTGTTTTTGTTCATTACAGCGAGATATTTTCATCCGCTTGGTTATCTGACTAGAATGTTTTATTATATTGTACAAGGCCAGCTAAGAAATAAGAATATATGCGATGCGTTCGGAAAGGGACGAAAATTATTAGTAATTTGTGGGCTTAGAGTTTTAATTTAAGAACATTTCCTATTCTACTAACATCTTTTTCATAATTTTTATCTGTTTTGCAAAATGAACCATCTGTTTACTAGTATTCTGTAATTTCTCTACCATATGTACTTAGAAATCTCTTCACAGACTTATACTTCTAACGAATACTTCTAGCCACAAGCTCGGTAAAGCATAAAGATAGTTGAAAACTACATACGACTGAATAAATAAATATCAAAATTAATTCATCTTAGTCTTCAAACCATTATTGTACACTATAATTTCAAATTTTTTATTTCAAGATTATAGAAAAATGTGGAGTCCAAATGCTCTTGAAATTAAAAAGTGCTGGGCGCCTCCATCCATACTACATTTATTATTATTTATAAGCCTTTTTTATTTTTGGAGTTTTTATAATAAAAAATTGGAAAAATAAAGTATAGAACACTGTTCTTTATTACTTTTTGCCACATTTATCATGGATTTATATTTTCTATAAAACGATTCGTCCTTCAAGATAGCCATCCAGATAGCCCATACGTCATCGGTCGGAACAAGTGGTAGTGCTGATGGTGCAACATCAGAAGACTATGGCGAGTGTGGTAGAGCATCGAATTGGAAAAATTCCTTTTTCTTCTTCATTTGGCTCTATAATCTTGAAAGGTCATGGTCTACCATTGCCGGCTTCCTTGACTTGAGTTACCCGAAGCTAGATAGACCAGTTGAATATTCAATACTTTTATCGGTTGCACAATGTGTGGCCGAGCGTTGTTATACTGCAGCACCAGTCTGTCGTGTCGTTTCGCATATTCTGACCATTTTCAATGAATTGCATCGAAATCGTTCTTCTGTGTTGGTTTCCCCTGATTTGAGGAGTTCATAATAAATCACGTCGGTCTGGTCCCACCAAATACCCAGCATAACCTTTGAGTTATGGATGACCAGTGGTTCCGTCTCAATTTTTCCGATTAGAATTGTTGGAAAGGATCGATCTCGCATCTACTGTGACGAAATGGTACAGGAGTTCCTTCCAATTGCGCCGTTGGAGTTAGATTTCGCTCATGAGAACTCAACAGTAGATATTCCGCAGCTTCAGTTCGTTGGGAATCCATTTTTCTTGGTTCTAAATCAATTCCAGAGGAAAATAACTGTGAGGATATTGCTGAGGGATCAATTTTAGAACCGCAGCAAGTGCCCTTTGTGTTTTAGTTCGATTTTCTTCCATCAAAGTCGTCAATGCATCTTCTTGGTACGTTTAAGCATCTTCTTGGATTTAAGTTATTAGTTTAAGAATACAAACATTATCATCAAGGTTAAAATCACTGCATCGAAATCGAAAAAATTAATAGTTCTCGATGTGCTTCGAATGCCGTTTTGTTAGATTAGAAAATAAAGTTACACGAGTTTATTCAAGTATCCAAACGTGTAATTTGCAACATACCAAACGTAAATGTCTTAGCACAGTTTTGCTCTAGCATGATTTATAACGTATTAAATACACCAAAAAACTCGTCCCGATTTCTGCTGGTTTCGTAGATTTCAAAACGGCCATTATTTGTTTGCGATCTAATACATATTGAAATATTTGACTTTATTATTTTATTTAATCATACTTTAAGTTTATATATCGAATTAAACTAAAGTATGTTTTATATCTTAAATAAATAAATAAATAAAATAAACTTAAGTATAATTAAAACACTGGTAGTACACGTAACATTAAATAATAGGTTTATGTAAACAAGACATTCTCAAACAGCAATATTTTTTCCTATTTTTAGCTTCAGCTTCAGCTTAAGCTTCATTATTGTTGTTTCTTTCGTGAAGTATGAGACTTAATGCAATTCTTTGAAGCTTGTTTGGGAATTATGGATGTATCTCAATACATCTAAATCGAAGAAAAAAAAATTTACATTGTTTCGTTTTCGTTCTGTCTCTAAAATTATGACTATTATTCCCACGGTGGCGTATCGTCCCTTTGAGGTAATTAACTTCCATTTTTATTTTGCAGATGAAACTTATTTAATTAGCAAAAGACAGATAGTGCGATTGTTTCACGCGACCCGAAGAACAATTCCCTACGCAACACGGTAAAAAAGAAATCCTAGTTTCATTAGCAAATGGTTCACTTACCTAGCACAACTAATCCATTACCGAGCAATCCAGCTAGTCCGATGAAGCCGAAGAATACCGGCACCATCATAGAGACGATCCGCTCGATGGTCGATGTGTTGACGTGGTAGAGAGCCTCATTTTCGAAGGTGTAGTTCTGCAGATCGGACCACGAGCGGTTGCTCATCGTCCCGTCGGACATTAGCATCGGCAGCTGATGATGCAGCCCGGGCGGTTCAGTGGACGTAATTTTAGAATCGTTCATCATCGCCGATGTACGCGCGAAGCGAAATAATCCCTCAGATTATCTGGTTTGCGAAAAACTGCACACCACCTGCGAATGCGATGGCCACAGTGTGAGTGGAAAAATTGTGTTTCGTTATTTATGTGGCGATCGCTCACTTTTCACTGCACTATCGGGGAACACTTTAATCCATGGCTGGAACAGATGTTTCTAGGCGTTCGTACTTGCCACGATATTTG
>KZ063117.1:21172-39185 GCA_002091835.1 Anopheles maculatus
TGTGCGACATTCGTTCTGCCCTTTTTGACTGCTGTCGCAGTAACGGTAATGTTATTGTTGGATGAAGTGGTTGCCGTCACTGTAGTTGATCCAATCGTACCTTTTACAACCATTGCCATCGTGGTAGGAGTTTTTAGCGCTTGATGCTGTTGCGGATGAACCTGGGCTATCAATGGTGGCTGTACCGGTAATTGCTGTTGTTGTTGATGCTGTAGTTGGTGCTGTTGCTGATGTAGCTGTTGTTGTTGCTGCTGTTGCTGTTGTTGCTGCTGTTGCTGCTGCTGCTGTTGTTGCTGTTGTTGTTGCTGCTGCTGCTGTTGGTGCTGTTGTTGCAGACTGTTAGTTACAAAATTGTTTGGATTCACTGTGCCAACTATTTTTGTGCCTATCTTGGTACCATCCTCTGCAAGTATTGGCTGCGCATGCTGACCCGGCTGAAGAACAACGCTCGGCGGAAAGCCGCTGGCCATGGTGTTCACTTTAATGATCGCCGGCTTCGAAGGACTGGCAGATGGTTGTGCTTTATCCTGCTTTTTCGAACGATTGCGTTTCGGCTTTTCCTTCACGATTGGCCCCGTATTTGTGGCAGTGACATTGTTGGAGTTTGTAACATTAGCACTGTTGTTTAGCGCTTTCGAGTTGACACTGTTACCTCCCGGATTGATAACGATTTGTTGTCCTTTTAATGATTGATTTTTCGTCTGCTGTTGCTCTACAGCAGCCGTTTGCGAACTGGATATAGTCTTCGGGATTGTTGTGGTGGATGGTGTAGAAGAGAGTGCGGGTTGTTGCGATTGTGTCAATGTGGGCGTAGGCCTCGTTTCGCTCGACTGAGTCACTTGGCCGACGTTGTTGAAGTGAATTTGTCCTTGCATCAAGCATTGCGCGAGCTGCTGTGCATTGATACCGGTCGGCACGATCAGCACACGCTCCATTGGTCCTAGAGCGGCAGTCGTTTGTCCTGGGCTTAACTGTGTAATCTGATTGGTTAATGTGTTTAGGGAGAACAGCTGCTGATTAGGCCCGACCTTCGGAAGCTCCACAAGCTTCGGCGCGTTCGGATTGACTAACACCGTGTGCTGTTGCTGGGGCTGAGTTGGTACCGGCTGCTGGTGATTCAATACTGGCTCGATGCTCGTTTCCGGTTTGCGCACATGCTTAAGATTTTGCATCTGTGACTGTTGCGTATGAACTAAGTGAGTCTGGGTGTTGTTGCCAGCAGTCTGCATGTGTTGTTGTTGTTGCATGCCTGTTGTTGTGTTTGATGATTGCGACGTAAAAGCTGGCGAGACTGTCTGCTGTTGTACAAACTGTTGTTGTTGTTGTTGTTGCGTTTCCGGTTTGCGCACATGCTTAAGATTTTGCATCTGTGACTGTTGCGTATGAACTAAGTGAGTCTGGGTGTTGTTGCCAGCAGTCTGCATGTGTTGTTGTTGTTGCATGCCTGTTGTTGTGTTTGATGATTGCGACGTAAAAGCTGGCGAGACTGTCTGCTGTTGTACAAACTGTTGTTGTTGTTGTTGTTGGTGCTGCTGTTGTTGCTGCTGTTGTTGTTGCTGCTGTTGCTGCATTTGGTGCTGGTGTTGCTGCAATTGTTGCTGTTGCTGCAATTGATGTTGTTGCTGTAGCTGTTGCTGCTGTTGTAGCTGTTGTTGTTGTTGTTGTTGCAACTGCTGCTGTTGCTGAAGTTGAAGCTGTTGCTGACCAGTTTGAATAGTTACTGTTGCTGTGCCCTGTACTTTCTGCTGCACTTGTCCACTTACAGTGGCAACATTTTTGTTTTGTTGCGCTGAAGGTTGGGCTGACACCACAATCTGATGATGGCCTGGTTGTTGCTGCTGCGCTATCGATGATGTCGAATTATGTTGCTGTTGTATAGGAGCAATGTTGGCCGATATGGAACTGTTACTATTTGCTAGCGCAGGTTGCGGTTTTGATGGTTCATTTACTAATGTAATGTTACCCAACGCTCCAGACAGAATGGCCTGCAGAATTGTCTGCGATTCAGGAGTTTGTGGTTGGTTTACGTCGTGCTTCAAAATGAGCTGACCATTTTCTGCCAGGGACAAGCTTAAACTACCCGTCAGTTGGGCAAGTATTCCTTGTGCCGTTGCAACCGGCGGCTGTACTAACGCTGTCGGTGTGATAGATGTTTGGTTCAGCTGCACGGTAGGTGTTGCTACAACTGTCGGTTGTTGCTGCTGCGTGGTGAACACTACACCACCACTTCCTGCTATAACATTCGATTGTATCGAAGTCGGTACCGATTGAACTGTGTGCGATGGTTGTGGCTGTTGTTGATTCTGCGAAACAGTGCCTCCTCCTACAGACGGAATAATGCTATGACCCTGTTGCTGTTGTTGTTGAGGTTGTACTTGACTCTGAATTGTGACAGTCGATTGCGGTTGACTAGCCGAAGATTGCAGTGCAGCCAGGCTCTGATATTGGGTGCCCGCAGCATTTACCACTTTGCTATCAATGATCGGAGTTATTTGTATCTGGTTGTTGATGGTACCACCCTTTACTGCCTTGTTCTGGTTCGCTGTTGTACCGTCCACTTGAGAAATTTGAATATTTCCTATCTGCGTCGGTACCGCGCTGGTCGTACCGATTGTGTCGAACGATTTTTCCAGCTTTTTCCCATTTTTCTTACTCATTGTTACATTGCCTTGGTTACTGCTGGCCATTGTGACGGATTTCTTTTTCGGAGAGGGTGAGGGAACCGACAGAAGTTTACTGCTACTATTCGTAGCTATCACAATGGATGTTGTGGTGGACGTTCCTACGGAGGATGCCGCAGCAGCCGTCCCACTGAGCGGTGCCATTGTTGTTAACATTTGTTGATGGTGCGATGTGGGAACTATCGAAGCGTACAGCAACAGATTCAGCAACTATCGACGAAACTACAAAACAAGAACCTTTTGTCGTCACTCTTGATCCCCGCCGAGTTTGATCCTTCAAATCCGATCCACAACAAACCCTTGCCATCGATAAAGAATTTGCAGACCATGTCGGACAAAGAAATTTGCAGCATACTGCAGCGATTGTTTATGGAGCAGCAAAAGATTTTGTCGACTGGGAAGATTATTCCAACCATCCAACCGACCGGGCATACCTTTGCCAGTTCAAACACACAACAGACTCTTCCACCGCCACCTACACCGATCAGTAACATTCAGACTCATAATGAGGCAAGTGTAAATTCTGTTACTAACGCTAGTACTGATCAGAAATCGCAACAAGCAATAATCACACCGATCACAGTCACGCCTAGCAGTGGAACGACTATCTTTCAAGGTGGTGTTACTGGAAGTGGAGCTTCGGTCGCTTCGTCTCAGATCATCGGTAAACATGAGCTGCTGGTTCCATTGTCTTCGACGGCGAACCCCAACATGAGTGTCTTAACATCTGGTGGAACTACAAGCGTTGCACCATCAGCAGCACACTCGTCGATGTCCATCACAATCACAAGCAGCACCTTACCCATGCAGAGCGCCGGTAGTGTGCAGAAGTTCGGAGGTGCTAATGTTGCTCTTGCTAAGCAGACCACTACGATCATTCCAATCACCTCAACACTGCAGCATCCGCCATCTGCAGGGTCTAGTGCAGCAGGACAGCAAGTGATTAAATCGCTTAACTCGACGACGGCAACAACGGTGCCGTCGGTTGTTAATAATGCTAGCGTTGCAAAGAACATCTCCGTTCCAGCCGGGACGATAGTTCCGAAGCACATTATGCTGTCCACCACCGGTGGTCAATCGCAGACAAACCCTTCTGTGATGCCTCCGTTGCATACGCTTGTACCGACGACGCAGCAACAGGTGAATACGTCTGGGCCTCTTATCAATAAACTTGACATCGGTGGTAGCGGCAGTGGCGCTCTCGTTGTGTAGTGCTTTGTTGTCATACGTTATGTCACAATACAATTGCTAAATCGGTATTGTACACATTATTCTCCTATGAGAGACATGCGAATACATTGGTGTTCCCATATTTATACAGCTTTATAGCGTTCATATGATTTGGAAACAAGCTATTAAGCGTTAATAGTAAATTTAGTCTCTTTCACTACACTAATAAAGACAGCCTTCCATTAATCAGCGCCTTGCAATGATTGCTTTGCCGGAAATGCAACTAAAATTTGGACTCAGGACTCAGGACACTTACTTAAAATTTTACTTCATTTCTGGTGGTTAATTATCACCGAAGAGGTAAACACGAAAGACACACATGCAATAATGCAAACGTTCCATTTCCAATTTGCCATATTTTTTAAAGTAAATACCTTATTTTGCTACGATGTTTGTGTGTTTCCCCGTACTCATATGATTAAACCTATTTTGAGTATGCTTGGTTTGCAACCAAATATTTCCAATTTTGTTATCACATGTTTGGCCAATATCCTTCTTACATCTTCTGTTTAGCAAAAAGCAAATTTGAAACAAACTAAAACACACACACACATACTAACAAGCACAAGTCGGACGATGAATCGATTTAAATCAATACATGATCCGATCTGTTTGTTTTCTACTAATATTTACAAAGACTATTTCAAGCAGGAAAAACGTTTATGGTGTTACAAACAAGGAAAACAAAACCTTCACTGCTGCTCGTCGATTCCATATTACTTGCTAACACGAAATATTGCTTTAGATTACGAGTATGCAAACAGATAGCGGTGGTGATGATGAGTGAATGTATGTGTTTTGCACCATTCTTGTTGTGCCTGTGTTTGCAATGATTCTGCCACCTGTGCGCATTACGTTAAAGGTAATATTCATTTGTAAAACATTTACAAAGGAAAGCGATGTTTTCTTTGGGAACAAAAGGATTCTCACAATGGTGTGCGTTTGGAAGGTGTTTGCGTGTGTGCGTTTTACTATAGCTTAATCACATAGAACACACGGAAGAAGGATACAAAATAAAGCATTCTCATATTCTCATCATTACTTATAATGATGCATTAAATGATGATTCAGGAATGTGGTAAGAAGTATTCCAAATATAGGCTTTTAACAAGTATGTCAAACAATATTAAAGTTAAGAGTTTAGGAACTCCAGTAAGAATAATAGCTAGTATAACTAAATCATCTATACGATTTGCTACCCGTTGAAGACGTTGCTCAAAAACTATAAAAAAAGGCAGCAGTTGGAGATTATGTTACGGTTTAGTAGGATCGGTTCGTAGATTCGTGGGATGATAATCCTTCCGCAACCTTCCTGCAAATAAAGCGTATTCAAGTCTACTGTGACACTCGGTGTATGTTCTTGGTGATGATTTGGGTAATTGGTTGTAAGAAAAAAAGGTTCTGAAAATAAAACCCTAGATCTGTGGTGCAGTCTGTATAAACGGTTACGCCTTTTCTACTTGCATTGCATTGCTCTCTCGTAAGCCTTGGTTTAGAAAATCACAACCTTGCCGACGCCGAAGTACACTCTCACACACTCAATATCTGATATATGTTTAAAGTCCCAACCCGCCCCGCCAATCTGTATCTTATAGTCGAACAGGAACAAAATACGAACAAATACGGACGTATTAATAATGGCTTTACATTCGTTGAAGAATGAAAAATTTAGAATACAATTAGCTGGAAATCTGATTCATTTTGATGTATTTGGCTGTTGGCCGTGTGTGTTACACTTTTTCTTCTTTTGTTTTTAGTACGGAAGCCCTCCCTTCTTAATCATGAGATCACTTGTCTCCGGTGTATGTTTCAGTTTCTGATTGTGTCAACCTGCTGAGGAATTAAAGAGAGTGTGTGTTTATGTGTGTGAGAGCGATAGATGCTTTAAATTTCTTCATAATGGTATAGATTTGTTCCCTGTTTTTACTACTATCCACACTATCCACGCAGTAAATGCACATATTATGTACGATTTTGAAGCGCATGGGAGATGGTTCCCGCTTTGCGCTAGTAAACAAACATAGGCGTTATCGTATATCAATTCTCCTCATAAGTAGTAGTAGTAGTAGCAGTAACAACAAATATGTTAACATCCCTCACTCATTAGCTCCCTGCTTGGTCGAGCATAAAATTAACTAAATAATGCAACTAATTAAAACAGAGTAACAAATAAATAGTGTCAAACAAAAATAATAAAGAGAGGAATCTTATCAAGTACAATGTATCTCAATTTTCCATTACTTCTTGCATGGAAATGTAGCAAAGATTTGTAATAATTTCGTCCTACTAGTAGTATATCTGTTTGTTTTTTTCTTCGGTTTATACTAACAGGTTCATGTGTTGTGTTGCCTTACATGGTATACGATCGTTATCATATGTATTTATATGTACCTGAAACGCACGGTATTTGCATTCGTTACTACTTAGGTAGGTTGTTTCACATTTTTCAAAACGATCGCTTCTTTCGATCGTTTGTGGTTTGCTGTTTATATCAATCATGGTGCAGTTCTACTGCACACCAAACATGCGATCAATTTTCTAAATGTATTTTGTTGTATCGAATATAAATATTTGTAGGTTGAATGCTCTACAGAGCGCACTTCGTGATAGGTTAGATTTGTTTTTTCTTGTCCAACACATTGCTGCATTTTCCTGCATGTCTCGTCTGTGTGCACTGCAATCGTTTACACATCAAAGCATTGCTTATTTGCAGTCACATAAAAAGCCGGTATGTGCAAATTAAAAATTAATCAACAAAACCATTTGTACCTTTTCGTTTTTTTCTTTAGTCTGTAACCGGGATGTAACACTTATCGATCGATTGATTTGTAAGCGTTTGATTATGATGCATCCGCTGCAGAAACTAATAGTAGTTGTGTTCCATAACTTTTTAACGCACCTTTCGTAGTCACACGCTTGTTTTCTACGAGGATTGTTTAGTTAACTACCCGTCTTTCTCTGCTGAGTGGGGCATTTATGGCGCATCACAATAATTTTACGTTGACAAAGTTAAAACTAACTCCGCTCGAACACACACAGCTACAGGATATCTACTGTCTGGGATGGTGCGCCCCTTGTACATCGCTGGGTTTTACAATTGTGGATTGTTTCGCGTAAAACTTTTGCTTTAAAAACTTACCACTACTACCATCCGGTACTGCAGGTAATACACGCACAGACGAACGTATGCTTGACGAATGAAGACTGGAAAGCACGGTCTAATCTTTCAGCTATAGTTCGTCTATTGCTGGTGTTGCAAGGTGTTCACAGTTTAGTTAAGCTCGCCAACGAGTAAATTCTCCGGAAGGAATGAGTTCAAGTTTGATGGTGTGCCCCGTTCGGTTGGACCATCCAGTGGGGTCCATAGATTACCGCCACCGGCGGAAGAAGACCATGACGGGCCCCAGGTATCTGTGAATGTGAAGTTTGCTTTTCAGTATCACGATTGGGACTATTTGAATAAAACTGTCGGTCCTGGCGTGTGAAGCCCGGCACAGCGATAACATTGGCTCAATTCAAAATATTACTTATATTACGCTAAAATTCAAACGGAAACCCCGAACAACTTACCAGTGACACGTCCAGTGATGGGCCCGTTTGAGCGCCACGTTTGTGCCATGTTTGAATTGCCAATGCCACCCGTAAGACCGCCCGTGGTGCTGTTCTGGCTTCCTCCACTACCGCTGCTACCACCACCAGCTCCACCTACATTACCGCCATTCTGTCCCGGCAGTCCCAAATGCTGTAAGATCGTTTGCACCTCACTGTCTGTGGGCGATTCGGCACAGATCGTCGTATTGCCGAGCACACAATTGTTCAATGCTAGCTGAGCTTTATTCGCTTCCTCACGCGTCAAGTATTTGCACAGCGCAATGCCGTGATTCAGATACAGGTGGAAGTTTTGCAGCGGACCATGCTGCATGCAAAGTGTGCGCAAGGTCGATCCATCGATCTGAAACATTAAGGAATTATTATATGACTTGTACTTCGTAAAAACGCCTGCTCAGCTTACGTACCTGAGCGGTTAGATTCTTTAGCAACAGCCAGGTCGAATACCAGGTCCCAGCAGCTCCACCGCCGCCCGACCAATTTCCTCCCTGACCGTGACCCGTTCTTTGGATCCATCCATTACTTCCCGGACCACCGCCTGCGCCAGCACCACCAGTGGCCTTTCCGGAAGATAGCCCTGGAGGTGGACCACGCGGTGTCTTAGTTGCACTGTTAGCAGTAGGCCCTCCCGATCCACTAAGTCCACCTCCCCAAACATCAGAACCAGCACCAGTTACACCGCTATCCGACCAGGTGTTCTTAGAAGGACCTCCGAGCTTGCTCATACCACTACCAGCACCGGACGAGGATGAGTAATTGTTGCTGCTCGCGTTGAAGCTCCAAGTCGACGAGGAAAGACTTATCGAGTCCGTCGGGGATGGTTTGTTGCTGGACGCAAACAGCTCCGAATCCTTCGCCGAACCGACCGAAATCGATGCGATAGGACTGCGCGCAATACTACCCGGCGTGATGGTCGGATCTTCCTCAATCTTCATCTGAGTGCCCTGGAAACCCGGTGCCAATAAGCGTGATATTAAACATCGATTTGCGCAAACATTCGATTACAGATCCTTCTTACCTTCCACGGCTTTCCGGGTTCAAATTCTGGCACCAAATCGGAGAACGAATCCTGATTGGAGGGCCAATCCTTTCCAGTCAGATCGGAGGACGCATTATCTGGCCAGCCGTCCGTCATGCCAGCGCGTCCCGATGACCAGGTGCTACGAAAAGACAACAATACAATTTGAAGATTTCTTCACATGAATACTCTCTCCGCCACCAGAGCACACTTACCCATCGCTTTGCAATCCACCAAGTCCACCCATTCCACCGGAGCCACCATTACCATTACCACCGAGTCCAACCGATTTGGCCGTCGATCCAGGAGCGCGCGAAAAATCGGTCAACTCGTGATTGTTATCCTTATCCATCATCGACGGAAGCTTCCACTGAGTCAAGCGTGACTGCTGACTGGTTGGTCCGGCTCCGCCTGTTCCAGCACCGCTTCCACCGCCGCTTACCGGTGGTCCGGACAGGTACGGACCATTGTGCTCTTTGCCCAGTGTCATTTCCGACAGACTGTTCTGCAGTGCGCTTAATTCATTAGGATCATTGCGATGGAAATTACCACCGAGATGTCCACCACCCAGATGGGACGATGGATTTCCAACAGACGAATGCTGATGATGTTGTTGCTGATGTTGTTGATGCTGCTGTTGTTGTTGCTGCTGATGTTGTTGGTGCTGTTGTTGTTGGTGCGGATGCTGCTGCTGTTGTTGTTGTTGGTGCTGCTGTTGTTGGTGCTGTTGTTGTTGCTGCTGTTGCTGCATTTGGTGCTGGTGTTGCTGCAATTGTTGCTGTTGCTGCAATTGATGTTGTTGCTGTAGCTGTTGCTGCTGTTGTAGCTGTTGTTGTTGTTGTTGTTGCAACTGCTGCTGTTGCTGAAGTTGAAGCTGTTGCTGACCAGTTTGAATAGTTACTGTTGCTGTGCCCTGTACTTTCTGCTGCACTTGTCCACTTACAGTGGCAACATTTTTGTTTTGTTGCGCTGAAGGTTGGGCTGACACCACAATCTGATGATGGCCTGGTTGTTGCTGCTGCGCTATCGATGATGTCGAATTATGTTGCTGTTGTACGGGAGCAATGCTGGCCGATATGGAACTGTTACTATTTGCTAGCGCAGGTTGCGGTTTTGATGGTTCATTTACTAATGTAATGTTACCCAACGCTCCAGACAGAATGGCCTGCAGAATTGTCTGCGATTCAGGAGTTTGTGGTTGGTTTACGTCGTGCTTCAAAATGAGCTGACCATTTTCTGCCAGGGACAAGCTTAAACTACCCGTCAGTTGGGCAAGTATTCCTTGTGCCGTTGCAACCGGCGGCTGTACTAACGCTGTCGGTGTGATAGATGTTTGGTTCAGCTGCACGGTAGGTGTTGCTACAACTGTCGGTTGTTGCTGCTGCGTGGTGAACACTACACCACCACTTCCTGCTATAACATTCGATTGTATCGAAGTCGGTACCGATTGAACTGTGTGCGATGGTTGTGGCTGTTGTTGATTCTGCGAAACAGTGCCTCCTCCTACAGACGGAATAATGCTATGACCCTGTTGCTGTTGTTGCTGTTGTTGAGGTTGTACTTGACTCTGAATTGTGACAGTCGATTGCGGTTGACTAGCCGAAGATTGCAGTGCAGCCAGGCTCTGATATTGGGTGCCCGCAGCATTTACCACTTTGTTATCAATAATCGGAGTTATTTGTATCTGGTTGTTGATGGTACCACCCTTTACTGCCTTGTTCTGGTTCGCTGTTGTACCGTCCACTTGAGAAATTTGAATATTTCCTATCTGCGTCGGTACCGCGCTGGTCGTACCGATTGTGTCGAACGATTTTTCCAGCTTTTTCCCATTTTTCTTACTCATTGTTACATTGCCTTGGTTACTGCTGGCCATTGTGACGGATTTCTTTTTCGGAGAGGGTGAGGGAACCGACAGAAGTTTACTGCTACTATTCGTAGCTATCACAATGGATGTTGTGGTGGACGTTCCTACGGAGGATGCCGCAGCAGCCGTCCCACTGAGCGGTGCCATTGTTGTTAACATTTGTTGATGGTGCGATGTGGGAACTATCGCCGAAGACACAATATTTGACGATTTCGACGTAGGAGCAACAAGATGCGGCTGTGCTTCGGCGATCAGTTGGTTCTGTATTTCATTGATTTGGCTTTGCAGTGTGGGCGTTACCTGTGTGTTGTTTAGCACATTGTTCATCAAGCTATTCACACATATCGTATTGTTCTGTTGCATGCTGCCGGCATTGGAGGTGGCCATTGAAGGCGTTGTCGTAGTACTGATGGCCTGTACGCTAGCTGTTGGAGCGACCGTTGCAATGTTAACAACTTTCGAATCGTCATTTGCTCCGCTACCGAACCGTGGCAACGAAACGGTATAAGATGCTTGGCCAGAACTAGTATCACTCGCTGGATCGATCGTTATCATGAACGACGGTGCATCCTGCTGCTGCTGCTGCTGCTGTCCCGCCATAGTACCGATACCGCCAGTTGTTTGAACAGACGGACCGGAATCGGTGGACCCTTTTTTCTCCTGTGACTTTTCCATACCGGATGATGTCGGTATCGAGATTGTGTACGGAAATTCCACGTTCTCCGAACCAACGGCGGACGGTATTGTGATCATAATGTCACTACCAGCACCGCCACCACCCGCTTGATTCGTCGCCAGCCTTTTTTCTCCTGTGACTTTTCCATACCGGATGATGTCGGTATCGAGATTGTGTACGGAAATTCCACGTTCTCCGAACCAACGGCGGACGGTATTGTGATCATAATGTCACTACCAGTACCGCCACCACCCGCTTGATTCGTCGCAAGGCTAGCTTGTTGGTGCTGTTGTTGGTGAGATTGTATCAGCACCTGACCAGTGGCCGGTTGTACGCCAGAGGAAACGATTGAGTTCGACGACATGCTATCTTTAACTGGATGTGGCTGTCCTCCTGCAGTCCCACTGACAGTGTTGCTGACAGTATTTTGCGACTCATTATGCTGTATCACAATGCTGGAAGGATATTCGACGCCAGCTGTCGGATGGTTGCTAGTGGTGGCCAGCAAAGGCGGTGGTTCGTCTGTGTCCATCAAATCATCATCGTCGATGCCGATACCAGAGATTTTCATCAAATTTGCCAAATCCAGCTTGCCCGTAGGTGTGTGCGTATTGCTGTACGACGAAGGGGAACTGGGCGACGTTAAACGCTCGCTAGCGGTCGTTGTGGTGATCGGGGTGCTAGCAGAAATTGGCACTTGGCTAACAGTTGGCGCACTTGGTTGCACAATTATCGGTGCCGCTGTAGCGACCGGTGGTTGCACTGGTTTTACTTTTTTCTTATTTCGTCGTTCCTTTTTTGGTTTTTCTACCTCAATACGTGTTGTCGGTAAGGATAATGCTGCAGCAGGAAGCTGACTCGATTGCTGAATAGCCACAGACGCGTTAGGTTGCTGTAGGGTTGCGTTTTGATGGTTAAATAGTTGTTGCTGCTGCTGCTGCTGCGCCGAGATAGCTTGTGCTTGAATCTGCGCCTTTATACCGTCTGTAACGATCACTTGCTGACCGGAGGCAGTCGTTAAAATCGGCGTACCAGCGTGTTGGTTATGGTTAATTTGGGCTGTTTGAATTTGCCCATCTATCGTTGAAGCAGTCAACAGGGTTTGCTGACCACCTCCTCCTGACTGATGCTGCTGTTGTTGTGAAACTTGTGTTTGTTGCGCTTGTGGCGTACCCTGAGCGTTAACAGTGATTGTATTGGGTGCCGTTCCGGGAGTCGTAGTAAATTGAATATTTTGAGCGTTTACAACGATCTCCCCAGTTGGTGCTGAGCCTGGAGCAGCTCCTGGTGTGGAGGAAGGCGACACAAAAGTGGCACCTCCAGGCGCCGTGGCAAGCTGTAAATTTACACTACCCAGCTGGTTTAGGTTGATGTTTTGGTTTTGTATGCCGAAACCACCGACGCTCGCTTGTTGAAACTGTGCCGGTAGAGATGTCGTCAGCAGTTGCCCATTAAGCCCGTTTGGCATTTGTATCTGAGCCAGGTTTCCGTTCAGCTGCAGATTCTGTAGTTGTGCGACACCTTGGCTCAACAGATGCTGGTTAATGGCCGCCGTTATTTGCTGCGGCTGCCGCTGTCCCGGTAGCCCCTGAATCTGCGTTAACGGCACACCCTGGTTCGTCTTCAGTCCGGATATGTTCTGCTGTACCAGATTGCCCTGGGACGACACGATAAACGTTGGCGTGGTCGCCAACTGCATTGTCCCATTAGCGTTCAGTATTCGTAGCACCTGCTGCGGTTGTGGTTGTTGCAACTGCGGTCTAGTGTTGTGTATAACCAAACTCGGGGCAGCTAACTGCGGGGTCGGGGGGCGCAGTATTAGCTGAACCCCCTGCGGTGTGTTTTGCTGTACCAGTACCGGCATCTGGTTAAGCAACAAAGGCTGCGCGTTAATGTTTCCCGTCGGCAGAATGATGGACCCATTTTGTGCTGTTGCTGTGGCGTTCTGGGGCGTTGGCGCTCCTGGCTGCTGTGTTCCCGCCGATTGCGTTGTCGTGGTAACCATTTGTCCGTGCAGTTGCGCTGTGTTAAGCGCGGAGCCCTGCGATTGAGGAGTTGCTGTCGTCGTAAAATGTACTTGAGTAGCGCCTCCACCACTCACGACAGTGCCTGCTGCTTGGGAGACTTGTATCTGAGCCGGCAGCTGCGATACTACCGTAGGCAAAGACACGGAAGTGACCGTTTTCGGCTGCGTCACGATCGTTTTAGTGCCGTGCACTACTGGGGTCGAGCCGTAACTAGAAACGAATGCCGTCGCCTGATGAGGACTTTGCTGATGATGATGCACCGGCATGGGTGTGGATGGGGCGGAAGATGACGACGACGAAGTCGAAGACGTCGGCGACACCGTAGGCGTCGCGGTGGCTGGCTTTGGAAGTATTTGTTGTGGTCCTTTATTGTGATGTTTCACATTTGTAACATTGCTACCACCGCCAGTCCCTGCCGGTGGGGAACTTTGTAAACCTGCGCCCGTTAGGACCAACCCACCGGTAGAACTAACACATGCAGTAGAAGCGACGGACGACGGTATCGCGCTCGATGCAATGGAAGTAGCGGTTAGGATGTGCTGCTGCACAAACTGTTGCTGATGCGATGGTGATTGCTGAATGGTATGGAGTTGCTGCGCTTGTAACGCCTGCAGCGGTATGTGTTGTTGCACGTTCGTTTGGTTTAGTTGATGCTGCTGCTGATGATGCTGCTGAGGGCTTGGCTGAGATACGATCGTTGTGTGGCGCCCGGTCTGCTGCTGAAGCTGATGATGCTGCTGCGTTATTGTAGCCGCCGTGGCCGGTTGCGACTGGGTTATTGCAAACTGGGAACCTTGGAAAATTTGCACTATTTGATTTCCGGTGCCCACTACTGGATACTGTAAAGAGAGGCATAACGTACAATTGTTAAAAAAAAAGTTCATCCTATTGTTGAATTGTGCTTGTGATGCGGCGTACCTGTTGAATGATAGGTTGCGGTGTCGGTGGCCTCAGTTGTGCCGCGCCACCCAAGTTGGTCGCGTTCGATGTGCCAGCAGCCACATTACCTCCTGTGCCGTTCCCGGTAGTGAGCAGTATCGAACCACCGTTTGGACTTGCGATCGGACTGGGACTTGCAATGGGGCTTCCAACGAAAGATACCGCGGCGTGATGCTGCTGGTATGAGTTCTGCTGTTGCTGCTGGTTTTGTTGCAATGCTTTTTTCGCCGCTTTCGGGCTACTGGCGGGGGGCAATGTTCCATGTCCATGGCCTGCATGTGACTGTTGGAGGAGGTGGTGGTGTTGTTGCTGTTGCTGCTGCTGTATAGCACTGACAGAGGACGACTTGCGGCCCTTCTGGAGAATGTGAAAGAAACCAAACAAAAAAATGAATATTCCAATAAACCACCAATGCCTTTTTATACAAACCTTATTAAGTGAAATGTTGTTAGAACCGACTAGAGTCGTATTGAATTCATTTCCAGGTGTCGTCGAGATGCTGTAGGTCGTAGCACCCGCAGGAGACTGCGTAGGACTAGGACGGTACACCACTGTTCCGGCATTGGGGCTGGTACTGTTGCTCAGTACTTGCTGTTGCTGAACGAGCGCAGATTGTTGCTGACTAAACGATTGACGTCGTCCGGCTACGCCTGTCTTGCGATCCTAAAACAATGGAGAATGAACGCATTTTAGCACACAAAGGATGAGAGTTTTTCACGCACAAACGGACGTAGATCATCAAGCGACATAAGAAAACACCTTTGCCTTAAGATATCCAACACTTACTTGCTCCTGAGTCACATTACCGATGGTACTGTTTGTCACCAGCAAAATGTCCTGTTGCTGCGAAAACGGTGACTGTGAAGGTGATGGCTGCAACCGAGGGCTTGCTGGTATCGATGGCGATGGGCTCGGTGTTAGAAATGGACCCGGAGGAGACAAAATACCTAAAGTGTGTAACAAAAAAAAGTGTTTAGATTAATGAAATGAAAACCAAAACAATGATTTGGGCATACAAGGAACAGATAAATGAAAAGGATGCCAGGGAATTTTTAGCAAAAAATCAAATTTAAACAGGTGAAAATAATACTAGACAAGACGTCAAGAGGTCACTTTTTACCAAATATCATCTTTTCATCGCAGTCGGAAGACGCCTTCCGCCAGAAACGAGATGAACGGGTGGGGGGGATGAATCACTTCATTTCACTTGTACAACCTTGGCTTGTAAACTTATGCATATAATTGTGGCCTTCGTTTGCTACATTTCTTCACCAGCACTTAATTTCACAGTGGACACTGAAATATGCACATCAAACAATAACATTTAATGACAAGTTCAATCATTGCTCGAATTTCAAACGGACGCAATATTTTTACAACGACGACGACGATTTTAGCATAATATTTGTCACACTTTTTCCTGCTCTATTATATTTTGTCGATTGTTTTCACTCTCTTTTACTAATAAGTAACGCCGTAGAACAAGATAACAATTACTTATATCAAAACATTCACTGGAGATAAAAAAAAACAAACGCTGATATCACGCGCAAAGGGAACAACATTTATCGATTGCTAGTGGATACTTTTTGGTTGCAATTCCATGCTGTACCATGTAGCATTCCTTTTTCCGAAACAACAACAAACATTGTATCACATGAGAGCAAACCGACGCTTGGTAGGACTGTGCAATTACGTGGGTATACGAACGGCTTTCAGCGCTTCTCAGATTAAGAACATGTCCGAAAAAAACAAAACAAAAACATAAGTTGGATAAATATTCACACTTAGTTGTAGGACCGTTAATCGAAAATCGAACCTTAAGTAGGAAGGACCTTTTCGCTGGACATATTTTTCTTCGATGAAAGCACCCCCAAACGGAGAGCATTAAAAACGCGAAACAAAACTACGAACTTGTTCGCGTTACACATAAACGAAAGAGATTGGAACACTTGATTAAAAGTCTCTCATCGATGAGAGAGAGAGCGTGCGGCACACTATCAAGCAGGAGAGGCAGCAGCACCAGCGATAGAACACAAAACAGTAACAAAATATGTCGTGTTTGGCGGATCCTTGCTCTGCACAAAGCACCAAACACTTGGGGCTCACATATCCTTTGGCCGTGTCTGGTGCTGTGTGCTCGTTTTTCTCCGGATACTAAGCGTGTGTATCGCGTGACACACGATTCTAAATCTGCCGCCGATGTCGTTGTCTTCGATGAGACAGAGAGTAGCGAGCGCGCGGGTCGGTCGCGTTTTCCGTTTTCCCCGGTGGGTTTGACCACACGGCAAGCGCGAGAGCAGCAACACACGGAGAGCGGTGCTACAGAACAAGGATAAGAGCTGGCAGAGAAAAAACGGCATCCGAGCATCTCATTTCCCGTGCGGTTTTGATGGGGGGAAAAAAATTCCTTTGTTTGTCACGCAAAAGAGAATCGCTCTGAACCTGGGCCACCCCGCCTGGGGTGTGATAATTGCTGGTAATGTGTGTAAAACCAGCGCAACACACTTCACACTGTTTGCAATTTGCACGAAATCCACTGTGCCTGTTTTTTCTTCATTACCCCGACTGTAGTACATTCACAGGTCTTCACAGCAGGCAAAACAGTATCACATGAAAACTGATTACTAACACTGTTTCAATATCACTCTAATGAAAAACTTGACATGGAAACAAATAGTGTCAAGTTTCAGATTTTGTCTGGGTTGAAAAAACACATCCTCAAAAACACAGCTGCTTTTTAAACTTGAAAACTTTTTTTTGGCAACTCTACACAGCTGTGCCTTTCGACACACGGACGGGAAAAAAAAACTGCTCGCGGAAGGTGTGTGTGTGTGTGTTATATTTTTTTCACCATCAACCACGCGATGTGCTTCATATTTCACACGATTTATTTTCGGTCGTTCCGTTTCACATCGTACTTTGGTACGGATGGTGTGCGTTGCATCGGTGAGCCACGATTACGATTACCAGCAACAGTTGCATGCACCGAACACGAAATTAAATAAAGATAGCTCACCAAAACCACCATCTTCGTAAAACGGCTTAAAAATAATTATATCCCTGCTCCTGCACAAAACAGCTCTCCTGATAACGGGGGCGCGACGTGTCTTCACTCGCTCAGCAACGAGAACGTAATCACGGATCCAATTCTAGGCCCCATATCCTGGCTACACTACAAACACATTCGACAGATGCGATTGATTACTATAGCCATCACCTCGAACGCACTCTACCGTAGCCCGATACGAGAGCCCTCTTTACAGCGCGGAGAATAGTTTGCGGGATACAAAACCAGATTTCGAACGGAATCGGTCCACATAGCACAGCATTCTTGCGATGTTGGAGGATGATTGTGAAATGTTCTCTTCAGCCGCGGACGCTTGCCTTGTGGGGTATCGTTAGATCTCTTCTCATCTTTCGCACTCAAAAATTCTCCGATGGCTTTCCCAACTTCCGGACGTGAAGAATCTCATTCGCCCGTTACTTCCGCGTACTTCCACATGCGTGTGTGTGGGTACGTCGTTTGGCTTTCCGGCAGCCGCAACAAAGATGCTTTACAGAAGGAAGGAAGCAAGTTCGACACACACACGGACGCGTCGCGGTGACGTTTGTGTGTTTTGTTGTTGCTCGCCATGGGTACCCACCGAAAGGATGCGAGAATTGAGCAACAACCGCACAAGAGAGCGAACTTATCCTCTCTCGCTCGAAATATTTACATCAACAAGCGCGTTGCGTCCTTTTTTATGTGTACCACACACCACTCTGCCTGCTGTACGGGGAGTTGTTGCAAAAGTGACGATTTCCCAACTGATACCCTGTGGGTGTATGTTTTTTTTTTTATGAGAACGCGAGAGAAAGCACGATTGTGCAGTGTAGTAAGCAAACTCCTACTACGTCATAGAGAAGAGGGCATTACGAAATTACGTCGACCCCGTCAAACAATGAGTAGTGGCAGAGACTTGTTTT